>JZKD02S1770451.1:64298-88621 GCA_000966675.3 Picea glauca
CCCCCCCCTTAAATTCAGAAGGTCAGGGGGGGTATGATATGATATGTGGACCATAGATATGAGCACGCTATGATCAATTGCTGAGATTTGTGCGTGCCATAGTCATCAAATCAGATCCCCCCGCCATTAAAGGCAGAAAGGTTAGGGGGGTCTGATATTTAATGTCGGTTGTAGATCTGAGCATGCCATGCTCATCTTCTTAGATATACGTGATCCTTAGCACAACATGCCAAGGCCATAAAATCACCAAAAACTTAGTATAAAAGGATAATATGGGTCATGCTAGGACCCCCTTCTTCATTATTTTCACCAAGGTGTTACTTCCTAAGGAACCCCCCCCCCCGCTTACCAAAACTTGTGCTAATATGGACTGTGGATTCCCCCGATGAAGGGTCGGGATGGGAAAAGGACAAATGGTCAATAGTCACAATCTGACCCTCACGTGGGAACAACAAGAGCCAAAAAACCGTAGCATCCACTCCATGCATTACATAATTCCAAATCCTCCCTAAAAAAAGGTTTTAGTCGAGAGGCACATCGACCACTTCAACTTCAACGCACACAATATTTCCTCCTAACTACATGGGGAAAGAAGGAATGATTCCATTATGGCTTGAATGACCGACTGTCGAACGTTGTAAGAAACATAGGAGATGGAGAAAAAATAGGCTAGCTAATGGCCTTCCAACGCACGAATGACATCATGCAAGTTGAGGTGCCCTCGTCAACCACCGTATGGAAAATATTTCGAGTAAACAATTTCGTGGTATAAGCCACTACTATATGAAACACAACATGGTAGGGGATATGGGGTTTCAAGTCGGTTGGATCAAGAATGATCGCTCATGGGTTACAAGTCTCTGTTGATCCCAATGCGGATAACATATCCTTTATCTGCAAAGGGAAACTTTGGAGGACTTCCAAAGAAGACATCGTGCAAGGGGTTTGTGCCAAATATTCCACAACAGAGTAATTTTTGGTAGCCCTCACGTTCAAATTATGAGAATATTTCTTGAATTCCCCTTTCGGGATGCATGCCATTATTTCGCCTACCATCTTCTCAATATGGAGACGAATCAGTGTTTTTGTGTCTTCTTTTCCCTTTTCGGCATATTCTAGAATTCTGTAATCTCAGGGCTTGGTTGTTATATAGGCCTGAACTTTCATCATGTAAACATTCACGACCGGGTTATTACTGGTAGACACAGGGGCTCCCTGACTGTCCCCTTCCATGCTTGAGGATGTTGAATCTTGAGCCATGTTTTTCCCATGTGGAAATGGGTTCTTCCACACAAAATGTTGTTGCTGCGCCAATAGATTTTGAGCTTCAACGAGTCGAGGGAACAACTGAGTCGGGTGATATTCTGTGCAAATCTTACACAGATACTTCGACTTTATCTTCTCCATTTTCCCCCCACCATCATTGTTAGTAGAATGTTTTCCCCTTTACCCTTCTTGTTCTGTTGTTTCTTGTTTCCTTTAGGTTGTTGGTTTGCCTTTGGGTTCGTCAACTGCACATTGTGTACGTATGATTTTTGGGTAGGGGGAACAGTCGAACCTAAGGTTTGGTTGGCCACAGTTTGTTGTATCGACAATTGTTGTAATTTATTTGACAAAAAATCAGTGGAATTTCCTTGTGCTGAGCCCACAATACCATTGGCATGGGGTTCAGACATTTGCTTGGACTTGTCAAGGATGGATCATGGCACATATGGAAAAATATCATAGAGCATGTTGTTGCGCTATCATTATCACCTCCTCCTCTGAAAACACTCCAAAAGTTGCTATGTCCTTGGAGATGCAAGGCACCAAATACTTCAAGAACCAATCCAAAAAAAATGTTGGTGGGACCTGTACCTTAATAAATCTCTTTCAATGATTCCATTCTTGTATGTGATCAGAGATATTGTCAGCCTTAGTTTTCTCAAATTTGGCTAGCAATTTAGTGTCGGCATCGTATCTCATGGATAACTAGAAATGGTTCAAGAAGACCATCGCCAAGTCGTTAAAGTAAGAATACCTCGAGTGGTCAAGATCAATATACCATTTTGTGACAACCTCGATAAGAGTGTGTTGAAAAAGGTGCAATTGAACAGAGTCGTCTCGCAGTGAGTTTAACGAGCACGATAAGTGAAAGGTTCTCACATGATCACCTGGATCTTCACCAGGCTTACCTTCAAATTTTGGAATATCTGAGGGAAACTTAGGCAACATGGGGGGAAAACACGGATCATGACAAATTGGGTCATTGAGTAACCTCAACAAGTCTGGAATATGTAGCGTTGTCAGAAATGGTAGTTTAGGTTGAGTACTATGTACAGGAAAAATGGGTCCTGGAGTTTTACTGGCACCAGGTTGCCAAGAAAAGTTGGATTGTTGGTCAGGGTTCTGGTAGAAACCATGGCCTTGACCAGGGTACGAAAAATGCATTTTTTGGGATATCATTGGTTGACTCCCGTAATTGGATGACATGGCTTGGGTGGGGATTTCTCCCTATGTTGTGTTCCAAGGATTTTGTAATGGGATGCCCCCAACCGATCTAACGGGCATAGGTACTGAATCCTACCCAGGGTTTCATTGAGCATGGAAGGGGTTTCCCCTGACCAGAATCCCTTGTGAGGGAACTGATCTCTGCCAAGGATTCCAAATCCCTTGAGAGGAGAAAACTCCTTTATTCTCTCCCTGTGTAGGAATAGTACCCTGCACGGGGTTCTCTAGACCAAAAATGGGGTTGCCTCCAGCCAAGATGGAAATAAAAGAAAAAGAGTTGTTCCCAAATGTGTCGACCAAAGAAAATGACATAGATCCCACCAGCGTAGTGTAACACAAGGTTCCTAAACTGGCTGTTCCAAACAATTTGTAATTAGTATTCAGCCCAAAGGGTTGCTGGAAATCACCACCGAGTGAGGGGGGTGGAGGAGGTATATGACCCCCACCATAAGGGATACAATTAAAGGGGACTGAAGTGCCCCTAGTATACCCTTGAACATGAGCGTTCCAGCTCCCTGCCCCCAGACCCATGGTATATAAGGTGGAGTAGGTTAGGGTTGAGTTTGAATCGAAGCCAGGCATCTCATATGCAAATGGAGGTCCCATCGCACTTTGTGTAAATAGAGCAGTGGTCACCGTGGATGATAGTATCGAACCACTTCCCGAGGTAGAGGGAGTCAAGACCATTATGGTTCGTACTGGAAATGGTGGGATAGGAGGCAAGATACACCCTATGGTAGTAGCCGAAATGAGACTACGAGGACTTCCAGACAAAGTAGCAGCCTTTTCTTCCATGGCTTCTTGTAAGACTAACTGGCACTCAGAAGGTGTCACCTCGGGAGGGAAAAATTGTACTAAAATCGACGTCAACAAGTCAGTAATCAGAGGTTTGGTTGGCTCGAGATATTTCTCCCTAAGGTCAGAAACAGTAGGTTCCTTCGGAGTTGAATAGTCTCCTCACAGAGTAGGCTCAGGTACATTTTTATGTGGCCTGGTTACTTTGAACGACCCTTGTTGGTCAAGTCTTCATCATAACGGTGGTAGAGGTGGAACCAATTTAATTGGCCAAGGTGGTTCCAATACACAGTAAGGATTAACTAGCGTTTAAACACCAAGCACACAATAAAACAAATTCCTATAAGACAAATCAAGTAGTCAACTATCTAGTAGGAACAATAATTACGCGAGTCAACACTAAAGAAACTAACTGGCGCAAGTGAAACTCGAACATGGAAGCACACTTCGGGTATACTCCGTGAAGCATGATCTGACGTTTTCCCTAGGTACTACGGTATACCCTCGCAATCACCCATGTAAGTTCTTAGAATGTGGGAAAATAAGTTTCCAACCCACAGTTAGTCACCAAGCAAATACAGTCGACAGTCTAGTGGATCACAATGAGCAGGATAACAAGTTTGAAACCTATAGAGGGTATTGAAATCAAGTGGTTCAAAATATAGCAGAGGCTCTCGAATAGATTCAAGTTCCATGAATCTCTATCAGCAAATGCAGTTGGTAGTACTCCCAAGATAGATCCTCAATATGCATTCCCCACTACGTTCAGTCCATCTTTGGAGGGATTATATCCATTGCATTTCCTCACATGACCTCCTGTTTAGCCCCTGTGTTAGAGGGGGGTCCCAAGTAACTTTTACGACACTGGACTTAAACACTCCCTAACTCGGACTCCAATGTTTTTTTAACAGCCTTTAAGAGTTTCCTCTCCAGCCTAATTCAATGCCCTAACCCTAAACTAGTTGCTTGACCCTACAAAAATAAAAAGTCTAGTTTATTGTATATTATGTGTTCTTTTTAATGGCTTGATTTACTCATGGGATATGGTGGTGAAACTAGTGATGTTATAAGAGACAAAAAAGAGGAGAAAAATACAAAACTTGAAAGCAAATTTTTACAACTAACTCTTTGTAACCAAATTTTCTTTAACTAACTTTTTCAAGATCTTATAAAAAAAACCTAAAATGTACTTTCACTTGACTACAATCTACTTATGTTTCAAGAAATCAATAAAAAACTTTAAAATGAGACTCTTTTTCCTTTTTAGCAAATAACCAACTCTAACTACTTTACCAAACTGAAAATAATTTTTTTTTTTTTTTATTTCCTTAAAGATAAAAACATAAATAATTCTTTTTTATTTTTTCAAAGCAAGCGAAAGGGGTAAAAAGAACACTAAAACAAAACTAAAACATATCTTTATCCTACTGTGTATCAAAGGGAATCACTCAGAAAACCAAGAAGGCGGATCTATGATTCAAAATGTTTCTTAAAACCCTTTCAAAAGTAAACACAAGAAAGTCAAGAAGACAAGTAAACTGAACTCTAAACCCAGGCTATGGTTGTAAATAGAGACTCTGGACTGATCCAAGAAAACCCTGATAAGTGTAAAATTCAATCAGGAAAGAGGCAAACTTCCTCTTTAAAAAAAAAAAAATATTGAAACAGAGATGTGGCTTGTTGCATCAGCAGCCTGTGTATGTACGTGGATTGTTTATTGAGCAGATCACATATGTATGTGGGCTAACTCACGAAAGGGCATGTACACCTATGTATCTTTCCAAAAAGAAAATATCAGATAGTATTACAGGGCAAGAACGATTGGTATTCCACCTGAAGGTGACTAGAATCCCTTGACAGACTTAGAAAACTCAAAGAAACTTGAAAGTAAAATAAACCAATCAAACAACCCAAAATCCCCTAAAAACCCTAGAGGCATCCCCAGTATGGTCACCATTTCTTCTAGCCGAAAAACCCCCCCTTTAACTACACCAGGGTTTATAATGTAGGAAGATCAATTAACCATATAAAAGATAATGAATTTTATATACTACCCCAAAGATACCAAAAATGATATAAAGAAAGCAAAGAGAAAGGAGATCGGGTAACTATACCTATAATCCCACATCTCGTGATGACCTCCTCGCGCATGGAAGTTACACTGACTGCACACCTCCTCCCAGGGTTGACCTGCATCCAAAGATCGATAAACAAAGAACTACAAGCATACTATTCAATATATAAGTTAGGGTTAAATGTTAGAATGTCAAGCATAAATCAATAAAAGTATTAAAGACACCATCATTTGGGACAGGAAAATGTAATTATTTTATTCATAACATGAAGATTATAACTTTGCAATCTAATTCGACCATTATTCTGCAAACCCATTCCAGGATCCTCTTCACCATCCTCCAAGTGCACCTTGTATGAACTTCTTCTCTCAACCTTTTGATCTATTCTAGGGAATTGAATGGGTTAAATGGAGGAAGAAGGGGATAATGAGAAAATGTCGAGGAAATTTCTCACAAAAGGCAACAATATCTTGGGCAAGAAGGGGAAGTGAAATAGGGCAGAGTTTCATTGTTCTTATGCTTAGATGTGAAATGAGACCCCAAAACCTCATTTTATATGAAAAAAGGATGGTTATTCAGTTGGGTGATGGGCTATAGTAGGTGGATTAGTTGGGAAACTTCCAATAGCCCGTCAATTTCAATGAATTCCTTACAACTTTTGAAAGTATATGTGGGTTGTAATGGTGCAGCATGCATATGTACATGAGTTGTAGTGGTGCAGCAAACATATGTACATGGGAAGTAATGGTACAGGGCACGCACATCTTCTAAAAATTGGTTTTTTAAGAAGAGCTACTCAACACTGCTTTGGAAAAAAATGCAAGTAAGAGGAACAAGACCATGTATGCATGTGTAGATAAATTTAGGGTTATAACACTAACCCTTAGTAGATGCAGTGCAACAAGTAGAGTTGTACATATTGTAAATAGTAGGATTTCAAAGAAGAAAAAGGAAGAAAAAATTGGAAAAATGACAAAATGCCAAAAAGATGTAGGAAGATGGATCAATGGTTGATAGAAAATTGGAAGATACAATGCGCAGAAGAAAGTAAATTGGTGCGACAGAATTCAAGACATTGTGCTCAGGAAAAGTGAACACAGCGTGACGAGACGAAAAATGATTGGAAAAGTGAAAAAAATGGTGAATGGAAAAAGTAGGGCATGTCAAATAATTTGTGACAGAGATTATAAAAATGGAAAAGCATGGAAAAGTCAAACACTTATGATTTTTTAGAAAAGGAGTGATAGAGAGAACACAGTGTGAGTGAGTAAGAATATTGTGAATATTCTAGATGAGATTTGTAGCAGAATTTTCCTGAATTAAGAAAATGTCATCGCCAAAAGTTGGAGCATTAAGCCAGTTCACGTGAAGGACCAAAAGGAATAAAATATCAATGGAGGAGATGATCAGGGTGGTCGATGTGGATGATATTCCAAAAACAAAAATAAAATTTTTCAATCTGACATGTTTCAAGGAACAAAACCCATAATAAGAAGCAGTAAGCCATGCAGAGGAAGGGTGAAACCCTAATGCAACAACAAGACCTAGCACAGAAAACCAAAGGTCGACGCACACAGAGGGTGAACACGATCAAGAAGATAATGATAAGAAAAAATTAGATAAACCTAGATGAGAGGAACCCCCACAGGTCAAACATGACCATGAAACAAATGAATAAATGCAGGAGGAAGGAACCCTACAAGAACCAACTGCAGAGCCATCGAAGAAAAGGGCAGGAGTGGTAACAACACGCACACAAACACATTTTTTTCCACTAACGCACATTTAATATTCAGTCAAAATTGTAGAAGATATGATAGGATGTATTCCCAAGCTGAAATATGCAGACCACGATGTGACAAAAGTATTCAAATTCCCAGATCTTGCATAGGAATTTTACATGGAAAAAAAAGGGTCAACTTCAAAACAAATCCCGATAATGGAGCGCAAGCAGTGGGTAGTCAAACTTTACAAATATGGAATTATGAATTTATTACAAATACGTGACCTTGATAGGGGGAAGGGAATAAATGCATGCATAAAATAACTTTTGGTGTGAATACATGGAGGGTTTTTATGGATGGACAGACCTGTCCCGATTGATGTCAACTTAATTGCTAAGCTTACAGGACTGCCAACAGATGGGGTAAATATTGAGCAATATATTGATGATAAAACAAGGAGAAGGCTATTAAATAATAATTGAAGGATCAATTTGGAACTGATAGGGGTAGCATAGGTATGATCACTAAAAACATCAATGACCTTGCCACCATATTTGCGATGAATTTGATGGCATGGAAGCTACTGAAACTACATCTTAATATTCAATGAAATCTGACACTTTATACATATGTCTAACATCAGTATTAACACTTTAACGTGATCCTTTAATAAACTAAATTGTCCAATCATCCTAGTGAACTTCTAAAAATTTATGAATAAAGTATGTAAAGGCTACTACTACTACCCTTGAAAAAATTGCAGGTGCATTCTTCAACCCAAATGGCATCATTGTAAACTGAAATGATCCCCATTTTGTAGAAAATGTTGTCTTATGTCGATCTTCTGGCGCTATCTTTGAAATTTGACACTTTATACATATGTATAACATCAATATTAACTTTAACATGATCCTTTAATAAACTAAACATTGTCCAATCATCCTAGTAAAATTTTAAAAATTTATGAATAAAATCCTTAAATGTTGTTAATACTACCCTTGAAAAAATTGCAGGTGCATTCTTCAACCCAAATGGAATCATTGTAAACTGAAATGTTCCCCATTCTATACAAAATGTTGTGTTATGTCGATCTTCTAGCACTATCTTGATATGATGATATCCTGAAAAACCATCTGTAAATGAATAAGATTCTTTCCCTCCTACATTCTCTAATAATTCATTTGTAAATGGGGTAGGGAAAGGATCATGCAAACAAGTATCATTCAATTTTCTCATATCTACATAGATCCTTATTTCCCCTTTCTTATTTTCCTACACCACCATACGACTGATCCATTCTGATTCTTCCACATGTTCTATGACACTAGCCTCTAACATCTTGTCGATTTCTTCCCTTCACTTTATACTTATACACTGGATTTAACCTGTAAGGTCTCTGTATTATAATTATAACATTTGGTTTCAAATGGATCTTCATCTCCCAAGTTCTCATGTTGATCCCTTCATCTCTAAAAATGTTGTTGGAAACAACTCACTGTACTCACACAATAACTCTGTGATTATTTCTATGGTATGATTATCCCAATAATCTCCAATGCTTGCAATCTTTGGGTTTTCATCAGTTCCAATATTTACCTTCTTAGTCTTCAATGGTGCAGCATAATATTTTGAATCTAGCTTTGGACCTTCTACTTCCATCTCACCTTCAACTTCTGGGATTTGTATATTGTGTGGGTTTTCTTCTACTGGATCTTCTTCTTATATGACATGATAATAGTGTAGCAATTGTTGAATTGTCTGTTACTTCTTATATGTTGTCACAACCTCCACTTCAGGTTCTTCAAAAATATTGTCTCTTACTACCTTCAATGTTGTATCTATCTATGGAATCTCATGTTCAAAGGAAAATTTAACCATAAAATTCTACTACATGTCTTCCCAATTTGTTGTTTCCCTGCGATGTTCTTGTTATGTGTACAAGTTCCTTGGAATTCCTTCTAATCTGTCAATGAAATGGTGTGGCCATTCCTATGGTGGTATTAATATCCATTGAAACATGCACCTATCTACATGTTCTATGGGTTGTCCAAATCCTTCATATTTCTCCAAAACGTTGTTCTCATGATCTGTGCCAAATCTAATGCGTAGTAATATTTTTCTCTGAAACCAGTTATTAATCTTCTCGTTATGTGTTCCCCACCAATGTGAAGGTGTACCTTTCAAAGAAATATCTAATACTACCAATATTTGATTTTCTACTACTTATAATTCAAACTTCGTTATAAATTCTTTTAAGTCATTCATACCATAAAAAATAGAAGGTTTCCTTACCTCTATACCAACCCATCTCAGCACATGCATCATTCTGGCACATCTTCAGGTAGATAATTCATGCAATTGTTGCATCCAGTTTTCCAGTCCTATGTTATAGTCCNCTCTTTAAAAAAAAAAAAAAATATTGAAACAGAGATGTGGCTTGTTGCATCAGCAGCCTGTGTATGTACGTGGGTTGTTTATTGAGCAGATCACATATGTATGTGGGCTAACTCACGACAGGGCATGTACACCTATGTATCTTTCCAAAAATAAAATATCAGATAGTATTACAGGGCAAGAACGATTGGTATTTCACCTGAAGGTGACTAGAATCCCTTGACAGACTTAGAAAACTCAAAGAAACTTGAAAGTAAAATAAACCAATCAAACAACCCAAAATCCCCTAAAAACCCTAGAGGCATCCCCGGTATGGTCACCATTTCTTCTAGCCGGAAAACCCCCCCTTTAAATACACCAGAGTTTATAATGTAGGAAGATCAATTAATCATCTAAAAGATAATGAATTTTATATACTACCCCAAAGATACCAAAAATGATATAAAGAAAGCAAAGAGAAAGGAGATCGGGTAACTATACCTATAATCCCACATCTCATGATGACCTCCTCGCTCATGGAAGTTCCATTGACTACACACCTCCTCCCAGGGTTGACTTGCATCCAAAGATCGATAAACAAAGAACTACAAGCATACTATTCAATATATAAGTTAGGGTTAGATGTTAGAATGTCAAGCATAAATCAATAAAAGTATTAAAGACACCATCATTTGGGATAGGAAAATGTAATTATTTTATTCATAACACGAAGATTATAACTTTGCAATCTAATTCGGCCATTATTCTGCAAACCCATTCTAGGATCCTCTTCACCATCCTCCAAGTGCACCTTGTATGAACTTCTTCTCTCAACCTTTTGATCTATTCTAGGGAATTGAATGGGTTAAATGGAGGAAGAAGGGGATAATGAGAAAATGTCGAGGAAATTTCTCACAAAAGGCAACAATATCTTGGGCAAGAAGGGGAAGTGAAATAGGGCAGAGTTTCATTGTTCTTATGCTTAGATGTGAAATGAGACCCCAAAACCTCATTTTATATGAAAAAAGGATGGTTATTCAGTTGGGTGATGGGCTATAGTAGGTGGATTAGTTGGGAAACTTCCAATAGCCCGTCAATTTCAATGAATTCCTTACAACTTTTGAAAGTATATGTGGGTTGTAATGGTGCAGCATGCATATGTACATGAGTTGTAGTGGTGCAGCAAACATATGTACATGGGAAGTAATGGTACAGGGCACGCACATCTTCTAAAAATTGGTTTTTTAAGAAGAGCTACTCAACACTGCTTTGGAAAAAAATGCAAGTAAGAGGAACAAGACCATGTATGCATGTGTAGATAAATTTAGGGTTATAACACTAACCCTTAGTAGATGCAGTGCAACAAGTAGAGTTGTACATATTGTAAATAGTAGGATTTCAAAGAAGAAAAAGGAAGAAAAAATTGGAAAAATGACAAAATGCCAAAAAGATGTAGGAAGATGGATCAATGGTTGATAGAAAATTGGAAGATACAATGCGCAGAAGAAAGTAAATTGGTGCGACAGAATTCAAGACATTGTGCTCAGGAAAAGTGAACACAGCGTGACGAGACGAAAAATGATTGGAAAAGTGAAAAAAATGGTGAATGGAAAAAGTAGGGCATGTCAAATAATTTGTGACAGAGATTATAAAAATGGAAAAGCATGGAAAAGTCAAACACTTATGATTTTTTAGAAAAGGAGTGATAGAGAGAACACAGTGTGAGTGAGTAAGAATATTGTGAATATTCTAGATGAGATTTGTAGCAGAATTTTCCTGAATTAAGAAAATGTCATCGCCAAAAGTTGGAGCATTAAGCCAGTTCACGTGAAGGACCAAAAGGAATAAAATATCAATGGAGGAGATGATCAGGGTGGTCGATGTGGATGATATTCCAAAAACAAAAATAAAATTTTTCAATCTGACATGTTTCAAGGAACAAAACCCATAATAAGAAGCAGTAAGCCATGCAGAGGAAGGGTGAAACCCTAATGCAACAACAAGACCTAGCACAGAAAACCAAAGGTCGACGCACACAGAGGGTGAACACGATCAAGAAGATAATGATAAGAAAAAATTAGATAAACCTAGATGAGAGGAACCCCCACAGGTCAAACATGACCATGAAACAAATGAATAAATGCAGGAGGAAGGAACCCTACAAGAACCAACTGCAGAGCCATCGAAGAAAAGGGCAGGAGTGGTAACAACACGCACACAAACACATTTTTTTCCACTAACGCACATTTAATATTCAGTCAAAATTGTAGAAGATATGATAGGATGTATTCCCAAGCTGAAATATGCAGACCACGATGTGACAAAAGTATTCAAATTCCCAGATCTTGCATAGGAATTTTACATGGAAAAAAAAGGGTCAACTTCAAAACAAATCCCGATAATGGAGCGCAAGCAGTGGGTAGTCAAACTTTACAAATATGGAATTATGAATTTATTACAAATACGTGACCTTGATAGGGGGAAGGGAATAAATGCATGCATAAAATAACTTTTGGTGTGAATACATGGAGGGTTTTTATGGATGGACAGACCTGTCCCGATTGATGTCAACTTAATTGCTAAGCTTACAGGACTGCCAACAGATGGGGTAAATATTGAGCAATATATTGATGATAAAACAAGGAGAAGGCTATTAAATAATAATTGAAGGATCAATTTGGAACTGATAGGGGTAGCATAGGTATGATCACTAAAAACATCAATGACCTTGCCACCATATTTGCGATGAATTTGATGGCATGGAAGCTACTGAAACTACATCTTAATATTCAATGAAATCTGACACTTTATACATATGTCTAACATCAGTATTAACACTTTAACGTGATCCTTTAATAAACTAAATTGTCCAATCATCCTAGTGAACTTCTAAAAATTTATGAATAAAGTATGTAAAGGCTACTACTACTACCCTTGAAAAAATTGCAGGTGCATTCTTCAACCCAAATGGCATCATTGTAAACTGAAATGATCCCCATTTTGTAGAAAATGTTGTCTTATGTCGATCTTCTGGCGCTATCTTTGAAATTTGACACTTTATACATATGTATAACATCAATATTAACTTTAACATGATCCTTTAATAAACTAAACATTGTCCAATCATCCTAGTAAAATTTTAAAAATTTATGAATAAAATCCTTAAATGTTGTTAATACTACCCTTGAAAAAATTGCAGGTGCATTCTTCAACCCAAATGGAATCATTGTAAACTGAAATGTTCCCCATTCTATACAAAATGTTGTGTTATGTCGATCTTCTAGCACTATCTTGATATGATGATATCCTGAAAAACCATCTGTAAATGAATAAGATTCTTTCCCTCCTACATTCTCTAATAATTCATTTGTAAATGGGGTAGGGAAAGGATCATGCAAACAAGTATCATTCAATTTTCTCATATCTACATAGATCCTTATTTCCCCTTTCTTATTTTCCTACACCACCATACGACTGATCCATTCTGATTCTTCCACATGTTCTATGACACTAGCCTCTAACATCTTGTCGATTTCTTCCCTTCACTTTATACTTATACACTGGATTTAACCTGTAAGGTCTCTGTATTATAATTATAACATTTGGTTTCAAATGGATCTTCATCTCCCAAGTTCTCATGTTGATCCCTTCATCTCTAAAAATGTTGTTGGAAACAACTCACTGTACTCACACAATAACTCTGTGATTATTTCTATGGTATGATTATCCCAATAATCTCCAATGCTTGCAATCTTTGGGTTTTCATCAGTTCCAATATTTACCTTCTTAGTCTTCAATGGTGCAGCATAATATTTTGAATCTAGCTTTGGACCTTCTACTTCCATCTCACCTTCAACTTCTGGGATTTGTATATTGTGTGGGTTTTCTTCTACTGGATCTTCTTCTTATATGACATGATAATAGTGTAGCAATTGTTGAATTGTCTGTTACTTCTTATATGTTGTCACAACCTCCACTTCAGGTTCTTCAAAAATATTGTCTCTTACTACCTTCAATGTTGTATCTATCTATGGAATCTCATGTTCAAAGGAAAATTTAACCATAAAATTCTACTACATGTCTTCCCAATTTGTTGTTTCCCTGCGATGTTCTTGTTATGTGTACAAGTTCCTTGGAATTCCTTCTAATCTGTCAATGAAATGGTGTGGCCATTCCTATGGTGGTATTAATATCCATTGAAACATGCACCTATCTACATGTTCTATGGGTTGTCCAAATCCTTCATATTTCTCCAAAACGTTGTTCTCATGATCTGTGCCAAATCTAATGCGTAGTAATATTTTTCTCTGAAACCAGTTATTAATCTTCTCGTTATGTGTTCCCCACCAATGTGAAGGTGTACCTTTCAAAGAAATATCTAATACTACCAATATTTGATTTTCTACTACTTATAATTCAAACTTCGTTATAAATTCTTTTAAGTCATTCATACCATAAAAAATAGAAGGTTTCCTTACCTCTATACCAACCCATCTCAGCACATGCATCATTCTGGCACATCTTCAGGTAGATAATTCATGCAATTGTTGCATCCAGTTTTCCAGTCCTATGTTATAGTCCAAAGAACAAGAAACAATACTCCTACAACTCGACATTCCATATGTTGTTGGGTTGATGTAATCCTCTTCGTGTGTGGTAGTTCTATATAGTTGATTTATGTCTTCTGTAATAAAACATTTTTTCACAGGTTCCAAATACCTTCCTCCTTCCAACGGATCCAAGGGAACAATAACTTTGTATTATCCATATTCAAATATCATCTTCCTTGTCTTCAAAATTATAATAGATTGGTTATCATAAGCCTAATCTATACCCAACAATGTTGGATATGGTGAAGTTAATCTACTATTTCAATGACTTCAAAGTCTACCATGGCGTGCACACCATCTAAATATATTGGTATCCCTTTCAATATTCCAATAAGAACCACTCTATGCTAATTTTCTATCTTCAATTGAATAGGTGAATACCCCAATGTAGGCTCCCTCATAGCTTCCCATATCGTTTTTGGCAAAACATTGAATTCAAACCCTAGTTCTAGTATGATATCCCCCATATTGAAATATCCAATGTTTTCATTCAACCTAAATTCCCTAGTTGTTCTTCTCTTCTAAAAGACCCGATTCACTGTCTTTATCCCTTCTACCTCATAATTACACTTTTCTAACAGACTCTTTAGTACTTGTAAATACTTTTTATCATTCAACAATTTTATAGAAGACCCCAAAACTTTTCTTAAGTTACTTACTTACTCTGAATTTTTATCTTTGTTGGTATGATAAAATAAGGGAGGCATTTCACACTAGTACCTCATCTCCTAGCTTTTGTTTTTAAGTAGATGCAATATTCTCCTTCAAAATATCCTATTTATCCTCTTTGAATATATCCTTCTCTTTGCGTGCATCAAACTTCTATTTAGGCATTGTATTCTTCCCGACCCACTGAAATTGATCTTGATCCTTAGTTGTCGCATCTTATCCTATCTTGGATCAACCTCTAGTAACTATGTTTATCTTCTTCCCATCCTCTTTTCTGTTTTCTACAACAATCCATTGGACATTCTAATTATTCTGGTTTCTCTTATCCTGTATCTTTGTCAACAGAGTAAGACAATATTCTATCATATGGTCTGTTGTGTGACAATACATACATGTCATAGGTGTTTTTGGACAATATATTTCATAGTATCTAGGTTTCTGATAGTTATGGCACACTATTGGTCCTCTTCCCCCTCCAAAACCTCTTCCTCCCCAACCTCCTCCTATGTAGCCTCCTTTATTTCCTTGATTAATTTTTTGCGGTGTATTATACTAAAGTGCCTAATTATACTGTGGTTACACATTATTGTATTATGGTGGTGATGTACGTTGTTGTTCATTGTTATACTACGAAAGTGCTCCAAATTGTTGTGTGTTATTATACTGTGGTTGTGCTTGAAAATGTTGTGTGATATTATACTATGGTTGTTGCGTAGGTTGTTTTTTCATTAATTCAGCCTTCACCCTATATGCATTTGATGTCCTCTCCTTCATTATATCCAAGGCTCTATAGTCCTTGATTTCATGTCCAATTAACTTGAAAAAATTACAAAATGTAGTCTTTGGTATTGTATGATACTTCTTCATCATGGGACAATAATAGGGACTGTGTCCATGTGTTTTTCATATCTCATACCATCTTCGTCCTAGCGATAATGGATTTGGCATCCCTATTCCTATATATTGCACAAATAATGGATACTCATTCTTATGATGACCTTTTGTTCTACATAATGTACACCAAACATCTTCTCTTTTCTCCTTACCTTTATTCTAGTTTAACTAAAATTTCATGTTCTTCAGATATGTTCTCATCTCTTCCACTGTTGGATCTATCTTCTTATACTTATTTTCCTCTAACTGCAAGGTTGCTTGCAAGGCCTTAGCTTGACTTTTGAAGTTTTGTTTCCTCGAAGGATACTTCAAGTGCGGTAATAAATAATTGACAAACAAATGTCTATGTTGCATGTCAGTAATAGGGAACTCCAACTTACCTTTTAGTCTTTTGAACTTATATTCAATCTCCCAGACTGATTCTTCTAGATTATTCTTACTATATATCATCTCATTGATGAACTGATCCTATGAGCTTGGTTTCTGAAATTCATTTATTAATTTCCTCTTCACCTCTGCAATAGTTGCAGGTGGTCCTATTGGATTATTTACTATGTGACCCATGTACTATTCTAGTGCGTGGTCTCTGAATGTGATTTATAGTTGCACATACTTTGTATCTTCATTTGTAATCTTCTTAGCTACCCCAAATATTCTTGCAAATGAATGGAAGATTTTTTGGGTCCTCCGACCCTTCTCCTCGAAACTCTAGTAACCTAATAGTTGGATCGTGTCCCGCCATTGTGAGATTTGTTGTACTACCACCTAGTTGAACTTATTCCATTGTGAAATTTGTTGTACTATGCGGTGTAGATACTTGAATTATACTAGTTGAACTTATGCTTCTTCTTTAGTTTCCACTGGACCCACATCCTGTAAAAATCCTTCTACCACTAATCACTTGTTGGTTAACTGGTTTTTCTTCTTCAGATGTCTTAGTAACACATGGGGTTGTGGATTACACACTACTTCAGATCTGGAATGGAGATCCTTATTTTGAACCAAACCCCTAACCTCTCATTTTCCTCTCATAGGTGGCGCGTACGATTTCCTTAATATTCCTTGTCACACAAATATCCTCTACTTCTTCCTCAACACTTTCCAATCCCTCTCACTCAGATACTATCCTCTTTTTCTTATTGATCTTATACTCGTAGGCTCCTCTGATGCACATCACTCCTTTCCTTATTGTTTCCATGTTTGTTCCTCATCCATCATGATGGTTTCAATTTCTTTCTTCTTCTTGCCTCCATCCAGAGCCCTCTCCATCTCTCATATCTTCCTTAGTGCTTCCCCCAGTTCCCCCATGCAAGAAACGTTATTTGGTTGTCTAATTCCATTGTCAACATTCCTTTATCATGCAATAAGATATTTATAGGCATGTAAAGTGACATAATGTACCTCCCTCTTTGTCCCTTCAATAATTCTCTCTCTGCAGTAGTATATGACGTCATTGTATCAACTGCAAATTGAGTAATAAATCTTGTAGTAATATTGTATAACCAAAAATACGCTACGTGTGTGAATTTGTTATTGACCCTTTCCAACTGCACAATGTTCTCAACAATCCACTTTATTGGCCTTATCTTATTATTCATATGAGTGTCCTTAAACCTCAATAACCACTCATGTAAAAAGTTTGGAAAATAATAGAAATATGCCTCATGCAAATCGGTAAACACATGCCTCTGCAGATACTGACATGGTGTATATATGGAGCTTCTATTATCTTTCTGCGTGAACTCAAGCTTCTTTGTCTCCAACCATATTTCAATATCTTTATTTGTAGAGTTCCATGGCCTAAATATTCCCTTCTACCAGTGCATTTTCTTCATTGACCTTCTCATCACATCCCTTCCAGGTTGTTTTTCTAAGTTCTAGATGACAATGGAACCATTTTTTTGATGTATGGGATGACTCAAGTTCTACCTTAGTTCTCCAACAAAACCCTAAAAATCATCAGCCATGTTTTTTTCCTTATCCACACCTACAAACATGGATAAGTATCCAACCCACTTGGTGTGTCCTTGGAGGCACAATGCTTAAGTCCAAACCCATTGTCACCTCGACTTGGACTTCTTCCATCTAGGCTCACTCCTAGGGAAGCCAAGGGGGGTAGACCCTACTTACTAAGTAAGTTCATTTAATGTGATATAGGATTTAAATTTAGTTTATTAATGTAGGGGATGACTAACATATATGAAAAGAAGAAATGAAAATGCAAAGCTTCAATGAAAATAAAACCTTTCCGTAGAAGCACAACTAAGACTAGTTCCTAAAGATTGGGTAAATGGGTCAATTAAGTTTATACAACAAAAATGCAAAGAATAATTAAATGATATAATTACAATGAAATGAGAATATAACTTTACACTCGAGATAATTACAAGATGAAATATACAAATGCAATATAGCAAGGATAAACTCACAATGAAACTAGCAAATTAGATAATTGCACAATATATACAAAATAATTCAAAGAACCATTAGATCCAATATACAATCAACCTGAGATATCCACAAATGAAAGAAAGTAACCTGCAATAAGTTGGAAATAAACTACCAATAAGAACTAGTGTGGAACTTAGGAAAAGAAGAGACTTGGAAGTAAATTACCCAAACTAAATATGGTGCACAACCTTTAGAGATGTGTCACTTGAAAGTAGATGTGCCTAACTGAAAAGTAACTTAAATTGGAAGATATAATAATGATTTTAATGTAAATTGCAAGAAAGTAAAACAACACAACCTCTATTAAGATGTTATAATCTTGAAAAGTGAAAGTTGTGTAAGTAAATTTTTAGAAGAGTTTTAAGCCTTAGTGAAACTAGGTGAGGATGCAAACCTAGACTATGTGTCTAGCCCTAAACTCTTACCACTTTGACCAAAATGATTGTTGGGTGATCAATAAGAAGGGAAAGAAAGGCTCTTCAACCTGGAATGCTTGGGAACTCAAGAAGGGGGGACACCTAGTACGGTGAAGTCGTCCCCGACTTAGCACCCCCTATAGCCTCCACAGGTCACCCTTTTTATGGTGAAAGTTGTACCAGTTATGGGTGCCTAGTTAAACTAGATAGATTACTTCCCAAATAAGTTAATCCCCTAATTAGTCTAGATGTGGCTACAACCTAAGATTGCTTTAAACTTGAAAGAGATTGCAACATAACATTACTTCCAACTTAAACGAGATATTAACAAGATAAACAAGAAATGCAAGCCTTACGATATTGCATTGGTTGGCTAAGCCAAACCACTTTGCAAGGTGTAGGAAAAATAAATCAATGCAAGTAAAAGACTTGGAAAGTAAATATATTTCACCTAGCCACACAACCTTGCCTTAAGGACAATTGGGGAAAAAGAAATGAAGCAGAAACTGAGAATTAATCTATCCTAGCCTTACGATTTTGCATGGATTCGCAAGGCCAAATCACTTTGCAAGGTTTAGGAAAATTAATTATTAAAAAAACAAAAAATTACTTTTAGATGAGAAGGAAATCCCAAGAGAGTTTCTTGGGATTCTTACAATGCTTGAAATAATTGAGAAAAGAAGGGGGTTTTGAAACCCCAACTTTGGAGGCTCTTTTGGAGTGTTTTGAACCCCAAAATGGGTAGCACCTCCCGTTATTCTAGAAAGAACCTGGAAAAAACAAGTTAATGCTTGCTGGAAATGTCTCAAAAGTGCTTGAAAATATTTATAAATTTTTGTTAGTGCAAAATAGAAATTTTTAGGTAAAACTCTAAACAGTAAATATGTATTTTTATGTTATTTTTAGAACATATAATGCCTCAAATCAAATAGAGGAAAATGAGGGAAAAAAACAGAAATGTTTGGAGGCTTATGTTGGCCCAACAAGTAAATTTCCAGATCTGAAATCTACTTGTTTAAAAACCTTGGTGACCTGCAAATTTTGTTCAACTTGCTAAAAATCAAATCAAGAGGTGAGTAGATCCAATAAACAAGTAAAATAATTTACTATTTCTATCAAAACTACCTCACTAAAACAAATAGAATACTTCTAATTATTCTACCAAGGAAAATACTTTGTTATGGATCTCTTAATCTAGGAAAATAAACAAGCAAGAACACTAGAAACAAAGAAATATCACCTCAATAATATTTTAATAACATAAATAAGACTCCTAATGCCAATATGGTGTTCCTCCAAAGCTTCATTTATTCATAAAAAAAATCAGCATGCAAATACTTGCAACAAAACTAGAAGAAATGGGAAAGAGAGAGAGAGAGAGGAGTGGGAGAAATTTGGGCATAATGATGTTTCTCTGAGGAAAGATTTTCAAATGAGGGGGGGGGAAAGCATTATTGTATACTTGGGAGGGGAGTGATACCCTTCTTGGATGAGCTCCAAGTGTCACTCAAGCAAGAGAAGTGATCATCTCAAGGAGGGGCACACTTTTAGGGTTTTAGTATATTTAGGGTTTGAGGGTTGAGGGTAGGAAGGGGGAAAACACCTTTTATTCAACCCAAACACTAATTTATAACCTTATGGGGGTGCACTTAGGAGTTTATGTGACTTTTTCAAATAATTTTACACTTTGGCTAAGTTAACCACCAAGGGGGGCACATTTTTCTTCGGGAGAAGTCATGTTGAGGTAGTGGCTAAGGAAGGGGGGTTGGGATAAGTTAGAAAATTAATTTTATAAATTAGGAAAAGGTTTATGAAACCTTTCCCACTCTCTCTCGTTTCTAATTTCCTTTTTTACAATTTTTGGCATTTTTACTTGGCCAAATTAAAGAAATTAAATGTTGACTCAAGACTGACATGTAATCCTCGTGGACAATAACCTAGAAACACTTGTACAATTGAGATGAAACTTCATCCAAGGGTGTAGGGGGTCCCATTACATTTCTTTTGCATACCCATAACCCTATCAAAATCCCCTAGGACCAATTGTTTACATTTTTACATCAAATTTAATTAAAATTGCCATTAATTGGGTAATTTAAAAAAAAATTAAAAAAAACTACTTAGATTCTAGGAGATGTCTAGCATGTTAATTTACCATATTTATATACCCTATTCACCCATTGGTCCCAATCATTAGAACACCTTTCACCACTTTGGAGGATTATTGTGAGTGAAAAAATCAAGGGTAATTAAAATGGCTGGTTAGGCCATATTAATTAACTGAGGATAAAAAAAAACTTGATGAAATGACTTCCCTAATGATAAATTTCTAGGAAACTAACCTAAAATATGATCCATGCATAATCATTACATTATTATCTCACACAGGGGAGCAAAAATTTTGATTACAAAAAGACGTGTCGGAGGAAAAAATGCCTTGTAGAACCAAAAAGTATTCAAATTTGATGCACCATTAGGTACATAGATTCATGGAACATGGAGTTGACCCCTAGTCAAAATAGGTGGTCAAAGGGACCCTCTGGTAAACTAGAAGGAAACACTATGCATAGAGTGCACAAGGCAGTCTCACCCAAGATGGCTTATGGGTGATTGCATGACCCAAGTTTCTGCAATCATGGAAGGGATGGAACTCATTGGAATGTTAGGAATATTTACTCTTCTACTTCAATATTCATCATATTTACCATACCATTGTTGAGATATACCATTCATTTAACTTTAACCCTTCATTCTACATAATTGTTCTAGTGTGTGTTGTAAATAAAATATAACATATGCATTATTTTATTCATTCATTCATTCAACATAATAAGAAAATCAAAGAAAACGAGAAAACATTCCACACATTAACATAAGTTTTACCGTGGTTCACCCCCCCCCGGGTCTACATCCAGAAATATATTCTTATTATTATTATTATTCATCAAAATATGGCATTTTGTGTTGGACATATTGTCATTGATGTCAACAGTCAATGTGATGATTTGTTGTTATGATGAATTATCATTTTGATTTACCATAGATGAGATTGTCATTGATTTCAACAGTATATCAGTTAGAAGAAAATGTCAAACATTATGCATAGATAGGAAGCGTAAGTAAAGGAGGAGGAGTGAAAAGTATGCAGAGATCAAAGAGCTTGGAAGGAAGTGTAAGCTTAGGAGGAGGAGTGAACAGTATGCAAAGATAAAAGCTCAGAATCAAAAGTGTAAGCTCAGGAGGAGGAGTGAACGGTATGCATAGATCAAAGCTAGGAAGGAAAAGCATAAACTTAGGGTGAGAAGCCTCAACAACCATCCGATCAAGAAATTGACCATGTTGATTGTCTCATATTACGAACGTTGGTCATATGAGTGACCGTGGGCTTTAGGACCATTGGAGGACCGTGATCGTTGGATCTGCAAGACAAATCAATGATAGGGATAGATTGTGAAGATCGGAAGGAGAATTAAATGACTCTCTAGTTCCAATACCGCAATTGGTCTAGATCGTCATATCTCATAGAATCGAATATCGACGACTATGGTTGATCCAACAAATGATCAAATTAAGTCGGATTGAGTTGTGACCATCGGATGTGCAATCGTCAGATCAACGATAGGGATATATTGCGGAGATCGAAAGGAGAATTAAATATTGCGCTAGTTCCAATCCCGCAATTAGTCAGGACCATCAGATCTTATATCTTCGAAGATCGATGATTGTGGTTGACTCAACAACAATGCACAACTTCAAAATGTGGAGTTTGGGTGACGAGTTAAATCACTCGCAAGTTATGGTTTCGCAATAATCCTTGATTGTGGATTTTCTTTGAAGAATCTTCACAACCATTGGACCAATTTTGAGTGGAAGGATAGGATAAGCGTGGTAAAATATATGAGATCTCATTTATGCAAATTTCTGTCAGTCGTTGGATCATTCTAAGTGGAAGGACAGGATAAGCTAGAAAAAGAGTTGTTGGATTTAATATTAGGCAAAGAAACATCTTATATAGATCGATCCATCGATATGAGAACATGATTGATGAACAACATTTATTTCAAGTTCTAAATATATGAGGAGGTTACGCTCATGAAAAATATCACTTCAAGATTTTTCAGTTTGAGATTTGAAAAATCTGAAGCCCGGAGAGCCGAAAATCCAAAATGAATAAGTACCATCAGATTTGGAGAACATATGATGACTATTGGATCAGGTTTTTTGTTCAACAGAACATGTCAGAAAGGACACGTGTCATACCACATGAGTATACCATGACTACAAGGACATGTCGGCATACCATGTGGAAAACCATGTCAGAAGACCACATCAGCAGACCACATCTACAAGGACATAAGGAAGACCACGTTAGTATACCATGTCTACAAGGACATGTGGTAGACCATGTCATTAGACCACATCAACAAATACACGTGGAATAATAAAATGATGACAAGTGTCAAGAGGAAATTGGCTCATTCCATGTCAACACGTGACATCAACAATTTACGTCACTCCAGTAGATTTGAGTTTTCACCACCAAAAAATGTCAAAATTCACGAAGTCCCAAAGGACTAAATTCTGAAGTCTCTCTCAGTCGTCAATATAAGATACATCAAGAGTTAGGACATTCATTATATCTAGGAGAAGAACATGTGCCACCGAAGGAGATCCACATCAGCAAGGACACATGGTGCAATTAGATAATGACAAGTGTCAAGTTGAATTGGCATTTCAGGTACGTGAAAATCATGAATCTGAGTGACACATGACAACTACTCAGCTCGTGACACATCATCAAGTGACATAAGAAATTTACGTCACTATGAGAGTTTTTACTTTGGGATTTTTACCACCAGCACTTGCCCAAAGTCCCAAAGCCTGGAATGTTGAAGTCCCGAAGTGGACATGAAACGTCTAATCTGAAGATCACTTTGGGAGAATTCTTGATCGTTGATCTACTACAGTGGAAGGATAGTGTAAGTGGAAGTATTAACTGACAGCAAGTGGTCTCCACCACTTATTACTTAATCAGAAGGTGATCACTACGGAGGAAAATGGAGCAGCGTTTATTTGAAACCTCTAAAGTCCCAAATGCCAAAGTCCTGAAGTGGACATGGGTCATCTGAACTAAAGAATACTTCAGGTACACTCTCAATCGTTGATAAAAATATAGTGGAAGGATAGCATAAGTATAATAGTCTAAGTACCGAAGTGAATGGTGGCCATCCATCTCAATGCTTGATTAAGTCTTGGCCATCGTATTAATCAATGAAAGGACATATGTAAGGATCAAATATGACCATTCATCTGGTTCTGTGATATAAATGAGAACTGTCCAATCTATTCGGAAAAATCTTCTTCAGGAGATTTGAAAGGTTGTGAAGTCCAGAAGTACCGAAGGGAGAAGTCTCAAAGTCCCAACAATCATCCATCTCATCAGGAGATTGAATCGGGACCATTGAATTGATAATCACTCAAGCGCTCATCTTGACTAACGTCTGAATAGCTCCATTGGTCATATCTTAAATAGATTTAAAAGGCATAATGTAATGCATCACTTAAATTTATAAGCATGTGGTTTGAAGGAAGTGTCGATTTCTATAATCACAGAGACGAAGGAAATCGATCCATACCTGTGATCAATTTATGAAAGTAAAGGGGATGTCAGGTGTAAAGTTGAAGACCCAAAATGATGATCTCTGGTGGTCCCAAAAGTTTTTGTAAATGAAAAAGTGAGTTATAGATTGCTTCACAAGTCGACCCAATAACTTAAACAAGTTTTGAGCATAAGAAACTATAAATACAACCATGATTGGTTCACTG
>JZKD02S1770462.1:60986-74651 GCA_000966675.3 Picea glauca
CTCAGAGATAAGCTGCCACCATTCTAGCGAGTCTTTCACTTTGTATTTTTACAGTGTCTGTACATTTCTTTAATTAATAGAAATCGTGTATTACTATATATTTGTGGTTATGGTTTCATATATGATATATTTATGTTATATTATTGAATATCTATGATATCTCTATGCATTTCTTTATTATATCTCCGACCTCATTTCGTGCTGAAAATAATCCGGATCAGTGGTATCAGAGCACGTTGTTCTTGATCATTTTTTTCAATGCATGCCCCCAACGAGGTCCTAGTATAGAAAGTTAGGTCTTGATCTTGTCTCTCTTAAGGACAATCACTCTCGCACACCCAAGAAACCCTCAATGGCGGAAGAAAATAAAAATGACGGAGCAGACGATCCTATCAGTCTGTTGCTTGAGTAATCTCTCACGCGACAGAGGGACGAAATGATGGAGAATTTTTCCCACATACTTCAATGCCTGCCGATAGAAACAGGCACATATTCATCAAGTGGCCACTTTGGAGGCACCTCACCTTTCAAGGTACAAGTCAATTTTGATTTTCCTGTATTTGAAGGATAGATAGATACAAAAGCCCTAAACAAATGGTTAAATCTGCTAGAAGGTTATTTCTCTGTTCACAAATTTTCCGACAAAGAAAAGATCACCTTCCCACTCCTTCAAGCTCTCCACCATGTCAAACATTGGTGGGAAACTTATTGGGAGCATAGTTCCACAAAGGATTCTGAAATATATGGGGCCGATCCCACTTGATATTTTTTTGTGGATGCGGTAAAGGAACAATATTACCCTGTTGGAAACTATGAGGACTAGTACATGAGATGGACCACACTGCAGAAAGAGAGGGGCCAAGCATTTATGAAGTTCACCAATACATTCCATACCTTGTGCACCAAGATGGGTATCAAATACTTCGAGTGACATTTGACTCTGAAATACCGTGGGGCTCTACACAGATACATCTAGACTGAAATGGATTTTTTGGACATCTCATCACTCGGTGCTGCTTATCGATATGTTGTTAAAATTGAGAAAAAATTTAAGCACCAGAACAAATAGGATTTCAGATCTGTAAATCTGCAACAACCAAAGTGTGACAAAGACAGCCCTAAAAAATAGTCTCCCGAAAACTAGTCCAAGACACAGGAAAATAAGGGTCACGAGAAGACAAAGAAGGACACTGGAAAATGGTGCAATTTCCACAAAATACCCTAGCACAACACTGATGAATGTCGCTCAAAAAATTCATTGGTGGCCGAGATCAAAGACAAGTAGTCGAACCCTGATTGATAATCTGATTCTAAAAATACTGGTAAAGGACAGATCATTGACGCAGACCCCACTGCTATTGTCGCAATCGTAGCAATTCAACCAGTAGAACTAATAGATCCTGAAGAGGGGGAGCACCTTTTTCATTCAGAGATGTGGGTGATAGGGACCCTGCTGCATTTTATTGTTGATAGTGGAAGCCAGAAGAACTTCATCTCAGAAAAGGTCGTCAAATAGTTGGGATTGTCGACAACACCACACCCGAAGCCATACAACATCGGGTGGCTTCACCAAGGACGAGATCTTCGTGTCATCCATCAATGTTGATTGTCATATGGCATCCAGCCCTTGAAAGACGATGTATTATGTGATGTTTCCCCACTGGATGAAAATGGTGTTCTCTTGGGCCAACCATATATGTGGAAGCACCATGTTGTTTATGAGTCTTGTCATTGTTACTTTGGGGGGTCATCTCTACAGAATACCAGAGGTAGTTCCGACTATTGTTCCACCTAAAATGTGCCACAAGGTAGTATCTCATATTGCAAAATTTAACTTCTTCACAATCTATTCAAAAGGAGAACAGAAAGACGTTGCAACCACTGCAGCCTTGCCCCTAGCGCCTTCTATACAACAGAAGCAGGCTGACAAGGCTGTAACAAAGCACAAATATTCCTTCTTCACACCGTCCTCTCATGTATCTCGACTTGTTGAAAAGCCTCAACCTCAACAGGTTCTTGACATACTTCCACAAACTGAGTAGCACGATGTCTCCAGCAATACAAGCAGCTCACCAAGATGCAGATCCCGCAAATGATTTTCCCTCTCCCCCAGGAACTCAACGCAATGGAGACCATTGCTTCCTAAGGAGGGAGGATTGATCCAGGTAGATATCGGTGGCCACCCACCTTTTTCGACTGGGTCAAAATAGTTTTCTGGCAATTTACTATTTTTAGTAGGTTTTAACTTTCAGGGCCCTTTTGAGAGACTAAATGAAGGTTTTTCGATATCAAGGTTCTCAATGATAGCCAAAGGCATGATTGAGCCCCCAAAATGAATCTCCTAGATGATACATTTCCAATGAGATATCATACGCCTAAAATAGAGATCGTATGCAAAAGTTACAACCACGGGATGTTGATGTACTAACTTACCGAAACGGGGCCCACATGACTTTTGGCGCTTCATCTCCCGGGGTTAGGTTTTTGGATGTCTAGGGTTTTTGGAATTCCTGTTTACTATAAAAGGCCTTCAGTGCCTCATTGTACTTATCTTCTTGCAAATGCGAGTAGCTACCACATCTCTTCTGAGAGATAAGCTGCCACCATTCTAGTGAGTCTTTCACTCTGTATTTTTACAGTCTCTGTACATTTATTTCATTAATATAAATCATGTATTACTATATCTCTGTGTTTATGGTTGCATCTCTAATATATTTATGTTATATTATTGAATATCTACGATATCGCTGTGCATTTCTTTATTATATCTCCGATCTCATTTCGTGTCGAAAATAATATGGATCAGGCTTTTAGAAACAAAGCGAGCCAATAAACACCCATCATAATAGGCCAATCCATGTTGTCAAAATCTTAGTATCTGGAGGCCACAAGAACAAGGAAAACCCATGTCGTTGATTTTCCCATCACTAGTCTCTGATATGATAACTGCTAAATCACCCACAGTTTTAGTGCAGGATGAAGTACCGAATGGAGTATCGGATGTAGTGTCAGATGGAGTGTCGGATGCAAAAAGAGACCTGTGATTTTTCCCTATGACAAACAGATAATGAATTAGTTTCTTGGAATCATTAAAACATGTTGAATTATACTTGAAATCATCATAAAACATCAATCATGCATACCTAGTATGAGCCACGACGATTTAATACAAAAATCCTTCAAAGCTTCTTCAAAATAGAAAAATACACATACAATATTGGCCAAAAAGGATCTAATCATTATCATTAACTTAACCATATCACGGGCCCAACATTACCCCCACACCTAAGATTTTGCAGGTCCCACTACAAAGAAAAAAGAATTGCCCCACATGACTAAGCTTGTTGAGAATGATCAACTTTAGAAGCTTCTCCTTCTTGCTGTGAAGATTTTGTCTTATGCCTCTTGTGTTGTTTCAATTATTCCCTAAGGTTGTGAATGGTTTTGGTCATGTCGTCAACCAACCGTTGAAGGGAATTCACCTTTTCTTGGAGGATTTCATTGTCATGGTGAAGATGCGTGTCCAAAGTCTTCATTTCTTCCAATTGTTGCAGCAGTTGAAAATTTTCTTGTTGTAACTTCTCAATGGCTGGAGCAGGATCAGATATCTCAAAGGAGGGCTTAGATCCCTTAAAATATGTAGAATCTCTATCGGTCTTAGGATCTAGAGTAGGCAGGGGTTGATGAGGAGAAGTAGGTTCATATTTTGTCTTTCTTTGAGGCTTCAATTCATCTACAGACACTTCCCTAAGTCTTTTGTGAGGGCTTTCGAGATCGGAGGATACTTGGATAGGGTCTGAAGTAGTTAGGGTTTTTCATAAGGTTTTCCTCTTTTGCTCCGGGTACTCTTTCGAAAGGGTCCTCTATTAAATCAATTAGCTCCTCTCCTATTTGTAGGGACTGCAGGAAAGTCTTGTTGAATTAATTCTTGTATCTTTTTGGGTGTAGGATCAAGAGATGCTAAAGGAATATGGGGATTAGCACTAGGCTTCTTGGTATTTTTGCCCGATGAGGCTGCAGGGATTAGCACAAGCTTCTTGGATTTTTGTTCCGGTAAATAAATGGCTTGTGAAAGAGGGTTTGGAGTTTTTAGAGTGTGGGTTTTGGATGGAGAAATAGTCCTTAGATCAAGTGTCTTTTTGCTAGTCTTGATTGTCAGGTGAGGGTTTGAAAATTGGTAAATGAACTCATCCCAAGTTTGCCCCTATTTTTCCAATTCATCTAAAACAAGAAGTTTGATAAGGCCATGGTGAAAGAGGCTATTGTTGGGATTGGTTACATTCTTCCTCACTTGGGAGGAAATCTTCTCCAATATCTTTAAAAAGTAGAAGGTAAAATTCAATGGTTTATTGAACTGAAAGTGGGCTAATAATCGAAAGTGTCAGGATTTAAAGGTGGAATATCTACCTTCACATGTGATCATCCTGGCGATGACTATGAGAGGGTTAACTATCTCCTCTTTTATCCAATCCTTGGAGTATCCTTTAGCTCTAGAGATGTTCTGAAATTCTGGTTTGAAAACCCTATTATAGCTTGATCGTGGAAACTAGTGGTTTTTAAACCATCTATCCCCCACTCTTGGAAGCTTTGTGGTTGCGGATATGGATTCCTCCAAGACCCAAAAGGTGAGAGACCCACGCACATTGTCTTTCCATAAAAACCAAGGGAGAATTGCATTGAAATGACATCATCATAGCCCTGCAAGTGAGACAAAAATGTCCCCTAGTCTGCGTGAAGAAACACTTCCATGCACTGTGAAAATTTAGGGATGATGAAGAGGTCAGCATAAGAGGAAGGCTCATACCATTTGGGAATTGTGATGGTGTGGAGAAGTGCACAGAGGAAAAAATATATAGAGGATGGGTGCAATCGGTCCAAGGAAGGGCACTATTAAGCAGAGGCCGAGCACAATTAAGAAGGGGCCGAGCGTAATGTGGACATAGGGGAATGAAAAGAGACAGAGGTTGAGCATGTTTAAAATAGGGGCGAACACAAATGAGAAGAGACGAGTGTGAGGAATAAATTGGATAACCAAATAGAGCGATCCCTCCATTTTTTAGTGCGCCTAGGGTGGAACGGTTGCATTTATGTTCACATGAGTTGCCATGTGTGAGCATCGATTTCGAATTTGAAGGCATGTTGTGGGAGGCGATTGTAATGATGAAGAGGTTAGATCAATGTCCAAGTATTTGAATTGGAAATTTGATCATGAAAATGTCTAAGTTTATATCATTCAATCTTAATTTTCATGAACTAATTCAAATAAATGCCATTGATTCCTGGTTACCTGAAATTGTGGACAGTTACTGGTGTTTATTTTCATATGGAACTTCGTCTGACACCTCATATGACACTTCATATGGCACTCCATATGGAACTCCATATGGTACCTCTGTGAGAAATGCATTTTAACCTCCTGTCTTAGAATGATTTTGACAGTCACAGTGAATAGGAGCATAGTCAGAGTGTTCCATTATTATTTATTTTTCCACCATGCTTACTCAATCCACTCTCATAAGACATGTAATATCAATTCTGTTATGAACAGTCTGTAACGAAAATAAATCAATAAAGTGGTATGTTAAGGATATGTGCATCCATTTATAGCACACAGGGAATTAACATTTCAAAAATAAAATGACTTTTGATGTAATAACCTATATCATGAAAACAATACGCATAAATTTTTACAAAGATTTACTTCTTCTAGGCAATATTATCATTTCTCAACTCATAAAACCCCTCCCCCACACCTAAGTATTGCGACACCTCACAATAAAAAATATAGGAAACCAGTTAGTTCTCCCAATAACCGAATATTTACAACTTGTTGAGTGTAGAGATAAATTTCACAGATTGGTCAAACGAGACGGTTAGAATATGGCCCCACCTATAGGATAAGAAATCCTATATATAGATAAGAAKAGGTAGGCGAGAGAGTTTCAAGATAGTATCAAAGTTAGTTCCCAATGAAAAATTTATGGATTTSATTAACCTTAGCTTAACCATACATACTTCATGTYRTATTTGTCTACAAGTAATGYCGTACATCAGAACAAGTTTAAATTGTTATTTATTTTTTGTCARATTRCCATCCTCKCTAGGTAGAATGCCCYGCTGCCAACAAGAYTGTTCAGTACTTTGACRGGTTTACCTAGTCATACCACAAGCCGATACCCACTGCCAAYAGAYCTGTTYAGTATCCCRACGGGTTATCCTMTTACACCCTTAGAGACTGGCCCTYCATCTTTCAAGATTTTTAGTATAATATTGCTTTGTGAAAGAATATGGGGGGACAACTCTGAAAACAATTTTTTTTTTTTTTTTTCAATTGGGATGGTATYTATGTTAGAGGATAACTTTYYGTTATATATTCCTTAGTGATTTTRYTGATGTAAGGGKCACTTAAGMAGACGTAGCCTATCTAAAGATATGATATAATYAAGRWTTTTTAGTGTGAAGTGGAGGGTACCATTGGGAAAGAAMAGAAAGGTATCTTTAGGCTCAACTCACTTTCTTCCTTTTTTTTKATGTTTCCATGGCTAACCACTAATCAGACCTCCTTGTTACTCTTTAATAAAGATACTTTACTCACTTACTCAGGTTTYTTGGGAAAACTGTAYGAGAGACCTCTAAGCTTGATGGTTACGGTATCACTTCCTTATATAGTGGTGAATATTTTCAAGAGCAACTACTTTTTAAATTTCCTTAAGAAAAAGAGAAGATGAAAATATTTTCAAAAATATGGCTAACTACAACAAGTCATTATTSATTTGATKCTTARCAGACAACAAGGTTCAAATATAACAATGTTYTGAAGAAAAATCCTTCTTTTATATTTCCTTGAAACTATCTACTCCTGGTGAGATAAATACCTACATAAATCTCTAGAATTGCTTATCTACAAAATTCATTTTTTTTTTACATATGTACAGTATAAAATTMAGAAAAAATTCAAGAACAAGGGGGGACTTCCCCATATACTAAGGCCAATGCCTTSTCAGTTGACATGACCTRTAGAAAATATTCTTTGRAAATGGGCTTGTGATMAAATTTGAGTTGGTGTCCATTTACTACAAAGGAGACTTGCCCATCATCAATTGTTTTGATTTTSATAGCTCCATTGTCATATACAGTGACTACCTYRTAAGGGCSCAACCAYCGAGTGGTGAGTTTTCCTTTGAAGGTTTTAAATTGGGAATCAAACAACAAAKCYCAATCACTAGGTTGGAAGTGTTTCTTCTTAATAAACTTGTCATGCCACTTGCTCCTYTGGTTTTGGACTAACATTGTTCATTGGATGGAATCTTGCCTGATCTCATCCAACTCATTCAATTGTAGGGATCGTTGTTTCTGAGCCTCATCTAAGTTTAATCCCAATTCTGTGGAAATACGAAAGGTCCTTACTTGGAATTCTATTGGTAGAAGTACTTGTTTCCCATACACTAGCTCATAAGGGGTATGTTCGGTGGTGTTTCTCCAGGTGGTCCGATATGCCCACAAAGCCTCTAGAATCCTATCATCCCAATCCTAGTGATGTAATTGAACAATCTTGGTTAAGATAGATTCCAAAACTTTGTTTTTAGATTCTACCTAACCATTAGCTTGTGGGTGGTATGGAGAATACGTAAAGTGTTTAATCCCATATTTCTCTGTTAGCTCTCTCATTAGCTTGGAAGTGAATTGAGTGCCTTAGTCTGTAACAATTTCACAAGGGACACTGAAGAAGGTAAAGATGTCTTCATAGATGAATTCAACAACGTATTTTTTTGTAGCCCTAAATAGGGCTTTTGCCTCTACCCACTTGGTGACATAATCTGTACAAACCAAAATATAGTTTTTCTTACGATACATGGGTGAAATTGATCGTACAAAGTCAAGGGCCCATTTTTGGAAAGGTTCTATCATAACTTGGGCATGCAAGGGAATTTCGTCAGTTGGCATAGGTCTTCCTATTCTTTGGAAACTATCACAACTCCTCGCATACTTGGCAACATCTTTGAATATGTTAGGCCAATAGTAACTTGAATGTAACACCTTATATGTTGTACGTTTGTCAGAAAAATGGCCACCACATGGTCCATCATGACAACTTCGTAGGATTTGTGGTACCTCATATTCTCGAACACATCTATGAATAATCAAATCAAAATTTGTATGAAAAAGGTCATGGCCAACCCAAGAGTAATTAGCACTTTGAGTGATAATTTTACTTTTTTCATGAGGTGACAAATGAGACGGTAACTTCCTAGTAGCCAAATAGTTTTCCATATTTGCAAACCATGGGGTATTTACAAAAAGAAAAAAAAAAGGTTTGTCTGGGAAACTATCATCTACGGGAATATCATCATCCTCATTTTTTATTTTTGAAATAAAATCAGCTACCAAATTCTCCTTTCCAGGTCGGTGAAGCACGATGATATTAAACTCTTGCAATAACAGGAGCCATCTAGTCACTCGGCCATTAATTATGGGTTTATTCATGAGAAATCTACTGGCGGAGTGATCTGCATGTACAAATACCTCATAACCTGTGATGTAGTGACAAAAATTATTGATAGCATGAACTACTACCAATAATTCCTTCTCGGCAATTGTGTAGTTTAACTTGGCAGGGGACAAGTTCTTTCTCACAAAATAAATGACATAGGATTGCTAGTCTTATTTCTACCCCAGTACCCCTCCTATTGCAGTGTCAGAGGCATCAGTAAATATGTGAAATGGGAGAGTCCAATTGGGCCCTCTAAGAAATGGTGCCACAAACAACTTATATTTGTTGTCATGGGGGCAGACCCAGGGTTCAACGCTCAAGAGTGCACCAAAAAACCCTAACTACCGGCCCTTTCGGCAACACCTGTGAAGCAGATGAAGTCTCACCCGAGGTAGAAGAAAGGGTGGTTGTAGGACTTAGATGTCTACAACCTTAGCTGGGACACAGATCTGTGATTTTAACACTTAACAGAGCACTCAACGGTTAATATTAATCAATATCCGGTTCTAGTTACATCGCAGTTAAACCCTACTCATAGCGTAGATAAACCCTAAACTACAGATCATCACAGTATTCATCCAGATCTAATATATTTAAGCACTAAGCATGTCCATCCATACTATTAAGAACATAGCATTAGCATATCTAGCTATCATTCATCTATATCAAAGCACTAAGTAAGTTAAAATGTAACACATCAACACATCACAAAAAGAAGAGAAACACAACATGTACGTGGTTCAACCCCACCCTGGGGCTACGTACACCAACTTTTCTCTTCTTTATTAGCTTCTTTAATCAGTTACATGCACAGAGCCACAAAAACCCCACTCCACAAAGGACAGGAGATCTGTGCAACTCTCTAGATCCTCCTCCCCCAAGTATATCTAAGCACACATCCTTCCACAGTCTCTTACAATGACTTGCACTTAGATCTGCAAGTCTCACATAGTATGCACCAAATCACTTTCAACTCTTGATCACATAGATCAAACACTATCACTTAGCACCACTTACAATATATCACATAGATACACCCCATCTTACATCGCCTAGTCTTCTATATATATTACGAAATAGGCCTAAGCATGGGAAAACCCATGGGCTAACATTCCCATACCCATTACATAAGCCCCCAAAACCCAAAAATCCTTAAAAAGAGGCTGAGATCTCGCAATCTTCGCTTCTTCTTGCTCTATGCCTTCGACAGCTTATCGAATTCCCAAAAATAATTCAAACATGGCCAAGAATCCTTAAAACTTGGTCAAGGGCCAACATCCCCCCAACACTCATCTGTGACTCGTCTTGAGTCACTCTGATCTGACTAGTTCTCCTTCAAAAGACTTGAGCTTGGCTCGAGCTACTTCGACTTGTTGTTGTGCCACGACGTCCTGTTCAATGAACTCTTGTATGACTTATTTGTTGACAAGTCCCTCTAGGCGTTGTTCGGTTGCAGTGATGACTTGCTCCAATTCTTCTCCTCGACCTTCGATTTCTGTGAACAGTTGGTAAGCCTCATCCTGTACAGGTTGGAGCATCTGATTTACTTCCATAACTCTACTCTAAATAGTGTGGACCTGTTGTTGGGCAGTGCGCTGCTCTTGGGATCACTTCATTCTTTCCACAACTGACAGGGGATTCAACTGCTCCTGTATTGGTTTGGCTTGATACTTCGCCTCTTGGAGCTACGACTCTAGTGACTTTACTTATGGATTCTTAGTGAGATGCTCATAGGTCTGGGCACTGCAATCAATCAATTGATTTCATTCCATGGAAAGGGTCTTTATTCTCTCAACTATTCTTCGACCAGTTGCTTCTCTTTGATCCCTCACATCCTGCGGGGTGTTGGGCACCGTGCAGAGCTCTAAACATGTTATTATTTGTTGTAGCTGTTGGATAGCTTCCGTGAGATGCTCTACTTGATACTTGACTTGATCCTCTGCCTGTGGTTCTAAGCCTATTACAAAGAGAAGTTCTTTGTTGACTACTTCTTTCACTTCGAGTTTCTCCACGAGCAACTATTCTATTTCTTATTGCATCTGTATTTTCTCTTCTTCAAAATTTGCCTAGAGAGAAACCTTCTCCTGTTCTTCAACTCTACGTTGTTCTATGAGTACTCCTTTCACTTGCTTCAAGGCCTAGGTGGCTTGTTCCATTTATTCTTGTGCTTGTCGAAGGCAAGCTTCAGTTGCATATGATAGTCAGTGGAGTTGGGTTGGCTCATCCATCAACTTTGGTTCTCCTAATGGTAGGGGCGCAGTGGAGACTACGCGACTGGACTGAAGGGCATGTTGTACCCCCCAGATTTCGACCTCAATCCTGTCATACATTTCCTCCTGCTTGGCTTATTGTTTCTCAATGATTTCCAGTGAAGCGTCATTTAAGGCTGCTATGATGAAGTCAAAATCGTTGGTAGTGAGTACAGTCTGCATCTTGGTCACACTAGCTCTAGATTTCTTTCATGAAGAAGGTTTCAGGGGAGAAACCTTCCTCTTCTTCAAGGGGTCAACCTCATCTCTAGGCAGTGTTACTTTGCCTTACTTCTGTTCATCTTCCTTATCGTTTATTTCTTCCACTTCGTCATCACCACCTCGGTCAGGTGATACTGAATCAGTATTTCCTAAGGCACTACTTAAGTCTTGGACCTCGATGGTCTTCTTCCTTTTGTTGGTTCTAGGTGTGTTCTATTCTTTTTGCATGGCCTCCGAATTCTCTAGTTAAGGGTCATATATCTCTACAGGGTCAGCGGGGATAAGGAGGTTCGGTGAGGAGTCCTTAGTGATCTCCTCAAGGTCCTCTTCTGTGAGCTTGTAGTACCATTGGAGCTTCTCTTTATGTTCATCGACTCGCGCTGTAATGTATATGAAGTGTCGATCTACGCGGAACTTCATCAGGGGTCAGAACCTCTGTAGGGTGTTCAAAGTCATGCGAGGTTTAGCTTCAATGGATCTCTTCAACTGGAGGTAATATGTATGAAAAACAACATTTGACTGCCACTGTTTGTTCATATCACTCGAGTACCAGAGTGTGGTGAAATTCGTAGCAAGCGGCTCGAACGGATCGATGTCCAGGAAGGTTGTGCCTTCTGACATCTCCTAGGAAAAAAATGCAATGAGGATCAAGAGCCAGCTAAAGTGAAACTCGTAGCCCTAATCCTATGATTTGGGGTAGTCTAGTTCAAGCTGATTAACTAGGTACTTCGCCTAGTTCATTTGTATACCTTCCACGCACTTCCCTGCAAGGGAAATGAAAAAGCCTGTGACCTGCGTGGGTCGGTTATTCCCTACTAGATTTCCTGCAATTAAATAGAATGTTAGGTGCACTGTGCCATTCGGTATGGAGACTACCTTATAGCCTTGTGTCCCCTTCTCAACATCGCCGTGTGTATCCTTGATATTTTTTGCTAGTGCATGATCTGTGGATTTTCCTGGATAGAAGTCCTGCAAATCAAGTCCTTGCATAATCAATCCTGTGATCCTATGAATCAACATCGGGTCAATTGTGATACAACAGTCCATCCATAAGTAGCCACCATGGTAACATGAAATAAGTAGCTTGACACAGGCGTTGACTTCCTGGTGCCTTCCAAAGTGTGGGATCTTCATTACATTTAGCAGAGTGGAGTGCACAAGGTTCATCGTCCATGGTTGAGGGATTATCTTCGAATTCTTCCACTTCATCTTGGTCAGGTATTTAAACGGGGTGAGCATACTATAGTTATTGTGATCTTCGAGGTTGAAGTCACTAAACTTCAATGATGTGATCTTTTCCTACTGTGTTCTCATTGTGCGTATCCCCTTCGAGAGGTACGTAGTAACCATGGTGTACTCGAAATATCTTGGCACACTATCACGACTCTCCGCGTCGGCCAAAGGCGGGATGTAGTTGGGTAATATGGTCAAGATTAGCTTTGCATTTTCTAGGTCATATTTGTTCTTGGTTCTCTTTTCTGCTGATGGTCGGGATGGTTCGGTTCCATGAGCATTCGACGGAGAGGCTTGCACTCCTCTCGTCGATGATGTTTGTACACCCACAAACATCACTCTCTTAGACATTACTCATTCAGTCATGAGGTCGATGAGTACTTCCTTCACAGACTCTTCAACTGAGCTAAGTTTTTTGGACATACACGCTTGTGGTTGACTATCTCGGGTTAGAAGAGTAGCTAGTCAATGCAACAAGATGGATGGTAATAGCGCGATGATCACTGTGATAAATCAACTATTCTGCAGGCTCAGATTCACTATTAGCAAAAAATTTCTTGGTGCATGGCGTGACGAGATAAATAGATAACTTGGAAACGAGTGAGAAGCCTTCATTAACTCAATTCTGTCCATTATGGCACGGTCCCAATGGTCTGGTGGTGATATTTATGATCATAAATGCCTTTCTACCCATTCGGGGTGTTTGTCTAATGGTTATACTGTTCCCAACGACTATATTTCTTTGCCATGGTGAAGTGCCATGTGACACTATTCTGATATCATGATGAAGTTCCAATTTTGCAAATTTTCCTTCTACGAAGTTCTCTCTGGGACCCTCTGTAACTTCTCAATCTTAGCTCTCTTCTTACTTAGATTTCTAGCCTTTTTCCCAATGAGCTTCCTTTTGGTATTCCTCTTTCTAGTTTGATTCTTATCTTTTGCGGGCATAGTAACTTCACGTCGTTGAGATTCTTTCTTAGAAATTAGGGGTAATACTTCATCTGGAATAGGTACTTCAGTATTATGTGGGTCTTCTAGTGTTATTCCTACTTCGACATCCAAGTCTCTAGTTTTAAATAGCTTCGCTCCTTTCTCCTGTTCTTCAATCAAGTGCGTGATGTTCCTAGTCATGAAATATTTCAAGTCTTGCTTCTTCTGATCTAAGGATTTCTCTTATTTTCTTCTGGCTTGATCCCTTTCAATCCAAGGTCTTCCTAGTAACATGGCAAACGAGGCACTTCTTTCAATAAATTTAACAAATTCAAATTCTTCTTCTATCGAATCTCCCTAAGCACTCATAGGTATCTGGGTAAGTCTTCCACATAGGTTTAACATATTTCCTCTAAATAATCCTATTCCTCCCAATGAAGGAATCATAGCAGGTTTTCCCAAAATTTCCCAAGTTATTTCTGTCATGATATTCACTTGTGTTTCTTCATCCAGAACACAATCAATGTCGAAGTCTCCTAT
>JZKD02S1770473.1:6139-21520 GCA_000966675.3 Picea glauca
CAATTATGTTCTGACTCTGACAATTTCCTACTTGCAAATGTTATTGGGTGATCTATGTCACCTTATCCTGGTTGTGTTAACACTACTCCAAGTGCTATTGAAGATGCATCCACATAAACATGGAACTCCTTTGACCAATCTAGAAACACCAGAATTGGCGATGTCACCATTTTCTCCTTCAAGATGTCCAAACTCTGTTGGCACTCATTATTCGTCTGAAACTTGATATCCTTCTTTAACAACTTCTCCACGAGAATAGTAATTTGTCCATAGCTCTTTATGAACTTTTTATAGTAGCCTGTATGACCAAGTGTAGCTCTCAATTGGTGCACCGACTTAACAATAATAACAATCTTGGCAGGATCAACCAACAGAGTCTGTTTACACACCACATGCCCTAGCAAAATTCCAAAAGGTGCGTTGAATATGCATTTGTTAATGTTCAAACAGATCTGGCACTATTTACACCTGTCTAGCATCAATCTTAAAATTTCCGCATGATCTTTCAATAAACTAAATACTGTCCAATCATCCAGATAAACCTCTAGAAACTTATGTATAAAATCCTTAAATGCGGCTACCACTACCCTTGAAAAAATACCAGGGGCATTCTTCAATCCAAATGGCATCACTGTATACTGATATGACCCCCATTCTATAGCAAATGTAGTCTTGTGATGATCCTCTAGTGCTATTTTTATCTGGTGATACCTTGAAAATCCATGAGTAAATGAGTATGCTTCTTGTCCTCCAACATTCTCCAAGACCTCATATGTAAATGGAGTAGAGAAGGGATCATGTAGACATGCATCATTCAACTTCCTCAAGTTTACACAGATCTTTATTCCCCCTCGCTTCTTCTCCTGAACTACCATAGGGCTAATCCACTCAGATTCTTCAATAGGTTCTATTATCCCAACCTCTAACATTTTATCAATTTATGCCTTCACTTTCTGTTTGTATACTGGATTCAATATATATAGTCTATGTCTTATTGGTCTAGCATCTAGTCTCAAAGGGATCTTCATTTCTCCAAGTTCTCCTGCTACCCCTTTCATTTATCAAAACATCGTTGGAAACAAATCACTATACTCACGCAGTAACTCTGTTATTCTTTCCACTGTCTAGTTATCCCAATAGTCACGAATACTTGCAATATTTGGATTCTCCTCCATTTCAATATTTACCTTCTTTATCTTTAATGGTGCATCAAATTCTTTCGACTCTAACGTTGGACCTTCTACTTCTCTTTCCCCTTCAACTTCTATTATTTGAATATCGCGCGAGTTTTCTTTTGTTGGATCATCTTCTGCGACGTGGTAACAATGTAATATTTCCCGACTGTCTGTCTATTTTGATTTTGATAATTTGTAACAATTTCAACTTCAGGTTATTCAAATATCTTCTCTTTTATCAACTTCAATGTTGCATCCATCATTGGATTCTCATGTTCAAATGCAAAGGTGATCACAAAATTCTACTGCAAATCTTCCCAATTTACAGTTCCTCTGCACAGTTCTAGTTTTGTATACCAATTCCTTGGGATTCCTTCCAATGTATGAATAAAGTGATGTGGCCACTCTAGTAGTACCAATATCCATTGGGTTATACATATGTCTATATGTTTTCTGGGTTGTCCTATTCCATCATATTTCTCCATATATTTCTTCTCCTGTTTTGTGCTAAATCTGATGCGCAATAAAATTTTGCATTGATACCAATTCAAAATCTTCTCTTTATGAATACCCCACTAAGGTGTAGGTGTATATTTCAAAGCAATGTTTAAAACTGGTAACCTCTGACTTTCCAAAACTTCTACCTGAAACTTTGATCCATTTGGATATTGGTGGCCACCCACCTATTCCAACTGACTCCTCTTGTCCTTTTTTAGTTCAACACGTTCTTCTGTACTTCTTTGTAATTGTGGGTTCTACACTTCTAGGGATGTATGAATCCCCACACATCTTCTAGGTGGATATTGGTGGCCTCTCACCTAATCCAACTGGCTTATTTTATATGTTTTCATGTCATCACATCTTGTTGTACTTCCAGGGCCGTTTTGGAGGCATAAACAATGTTTTTTTTGCTCGCCACAGTCAAACTGTAGATGATGTCAGAGTTTGATAGTGGAATGTGTAGCTCTCTGAAAGACCTTTTCAACAGGCTATCACGTGCCTAAAACAGAGGTTGTATGCAAAATTTACAACCTCGGGAAGTTGAGGTACCAACTTAACCATAGGGGCCCACATGACTTTTGACATTTCACCTCCTAGGGTTAGGTTTTTGGATGTCTAGGGTTTTGGAATTCATGAGTAATATCAAAAAGGCCTTTAGAGCCTCATTGTAATTCATTCTTCTTAGATGGATGCGTGTAGCAGCCACATCTATTCTTAGAGATAACTACCACCATTCGAGCAAGTGTTTTAGTTCTGTAGTTTCAACCAATTTCATTATTCAATAGAAGATATTGTTCACTGGATATCTATGTTATTCTTCATGTCTCCATGTTTATTGTATTCAATCTATTAATCAATTCGTTTCCCTCCTAAATCCAGATCAGTGGTATCAAAGCGGGCTGCTCTTCATTTATTTTTCTTCGTGCATTTCCCCAACAAGATATGGGTACAAGAAGTTGGGACTTGAACCAATCGAGCCATTGCAAGATTGGTCGTGACGAGCCCAACAACAACCCATGGGGGACGAAAAGAAATATGATGGAGCAAGAGATCCTATTAAAATGTTGCTCGAGGAAGTCTTCGTGTGACAAAGGAATGAAATTATGGACAACTTCGCGCAGATCCTTTGACGACCGCCCACAGGAGAAGCATCTTCATCAAGCGGCCATGCAACCCCCTTCAAGGTACATTTAAATTTTGATATTCCATTATTTGAAGGACTGATAGATGCAAATGTTGTAGATAAATGGTTGAATCTACTTGAAGGGTATTTTTCGGTCCACATTTTTTTCCGATAGGGAAAATATTACTTTTGCACTCCTCAAGGCCATTCCCCATGTTAAAAACTAGTGGGATACTTACTCTGAGTAAAGGGCTGTAGAGGAATCTGCAATGTTTGTGGTGGCCCCTACATGGGATTCCTTTCAGGATGCCATTAAAGAACAATACTACCCCATTGGAAGCTACGAGGACCAGTACACCAGATGGACCACCTTGCGTCAAGAAGGGACTAGACAATACCAGATTTCACCAATATTTTTCATACCCTACGCACAAAATTGGGTATCAAAGAATCTGAGCATCATCTTGTGCTCAAATATCACGACTGTTTGCATAGATACATTCAAACATAAATTGAGTTTCTGGACATCGCCTCACTCAGCATGACTTATAGATATGTTGTTAAGATTAAGGAGAAATTTAAGAAGAAAAGGCAAGAGTTTGGATATGCAAACCCCTCACAGCCGAAGCAGGGAAAAGGTGGCCCCAAGCCACACAACAAGGGATCAAGTCGAGATGGCCGCCCTCAGGAAAACCATTCCAATCCGCAACACAAGAAGGGCAATGAGAAGACGAAGAAGGACACAAGAAAATGGTGTGAGTACAATAAAATACCTTGGCACAACACTGAATAATGTCGCTCCAAGAAGTCACTCATGGCCGAACAAAATGCTTCCAAGTCAAATCCTGAAGAAGGGTAGCGGATTATCGATGCTGAACCCAGTGCCACGGTCGCTACCACCAAAGTGTTGGTTGTGGACCTTGATTATCTTTCTGATTAAGAGGTCTTTGTTTTCAGCCGTGTTTATACGTCGTGAATACTTTACACCTTGGAAGAATGTACACTCCTCCACGCAAGGGAGTGCAGAGGGGGGTTACCCCCTTTGCGGGGTCCGGGGGAAAGAGGGCCCCCGACGGGGGTTTAGGGGAAAAGCCCCTGAAGGAAAAATTTGCCTTGTAAATGTTTATTGTAATTTCATTATAAATCTAGACCATTCATTATAAGGTCACAAATATGACGGTAGAAGTTATGTTAGGGTTTTTTTCCCTAGAAGGCAACCCTCTTTTATGAGGGAAATGTATTGCGGCTATGGATTATTGCGAATATTGTATTCTGAGTGAGGAGACTGTGAGAGAAACAGGAGGAAGTTACAATGGGTTTGCTTTAGGTTGTATTCCTTCATTTGCTGGATAATAATAAAGGAAGGACCTGACAATTTCTCTGGTGGACGTAGTCCACACTGAGTGAACCACGTATATCTGTGTCTCTATTATATTGTGTATCTTCTATGTTTTATTTCCGCATTTATTTTATTTTATCGCTCAACGATCCTATTTTTCTAACAACTGGTATTAGAGAAAAATGTAACTCGCAGGAAAAGAGGGTTCCTGGTTCGAGTGGGAGCAATGGTGGAAGATGGAAAGTTTAGGGTCGAGAAATTTAACGGCCAAAACTACTAGTCATGGAAGATGTAGATGGAAGATTATTTATATCAGAAGGATCTATTCCTACCATTGGGAGGAATAGTAAAGAAGCCGATGGCCATGAAGGATGAAGAATGGAAGGTTCTTGACAGAAAGACACTAGGAAAAATACGACTGAGCCTGGAAGCATCGGTGACTTTCAATATTTCGAAATAAAAGACAACGAAGGAGTCGATGGACACATTGGATAAACTGTATGAAAATACCTCGGCGTCCAATAAGGTATTTCTAATGAAGAGATTATTTAATATGAATATGTTAGAAGGTGGGTCTACTGCAGATAATTTAAACGAATTTAATGCGGTTACTAATCAACTAAGTTCTGTAAAAGTGGACTTTGATCATGAGGTTAGAGATCTTCTAATATTGTTCTCATTGCCAGAAAGCTAGAACGACTTGGTTATGGTTGTAAGTAACTCTGTCTCTGGTTCAAACACTTTAAAATTTGATGATGTTGTTGGTGTTATCCTTAGCCAGGAAATGCGATGAAAAAACACAGGTGAGACATCGGGTAATGCATTGAACATGGAGAACATAGGAAGACAAAATAATAGAGGAAAGGGCTCAGGGAACCACGAGAATTCTAGGAAGGGCATATCCAAATCCAGATTTGGAAAGATAGAGTGTTGGAATTGTGGGAAGAAAGGACATCTGAAGAAAGACTGCAGAGCTCCAAAGAAGCAAAGAGATGGACAACATGAGAAAAATCAGGAAGCAAATGTAATAGGTGATGTGTTACAAGATGCTTTGATTCTTTATGTAGATAATATTTCCGAGTCTTGGGTAGTAGATTCAGGGGCTTCATTTCATGACACACCCCATAAGGAACATTTTCTAGATTATGTTCAAGGTGATTTTGGACAGGTTCATCTAGGTGATGATGCACCATGCAAAATTGTTGGAATGGGAAAGGTAAAAAAAAAACAAAGCAATGGAAACCAATGGTTGTTGAAAGAAGTAAGACATGTTCCAGATCTAAGGAAAAATCTAATTTCAACATGGCAGTTGGCAAGTGAATGTTGTATATCCATATTTACAGATAAGGCATGGAAGGTCACCCAAGGATCATCAGTGATAACAAAAGGAGAGAAGGTAGGTACATTGTATTTATGTACTGGTAATACTGACTCTTCTATCTCTTTAGCTTCTACAAGAGTGGATACAACACTGTGGCATGATAAGCTTGGACACATGAGTGAGAAGAGGATGCAGATACTTCAAAAAAGAAATTTGTTGCCAGATCTTAAACAAATTGATTTGGATTTCTGTGAGCATTGTGATTATGGAAAACATAAGAGAGTCAGATTTCTCAGAGTCGGAAAAGAAAAGAAGAGTGAAAGGTTAGATCTTGTGCATACAAATGTATGGGGACCAATTCATGTATCATCTCTTGGTGTCTCTCGTTATTATGTTACTTTTATTGATGATGCAACTAAAAAACTTTGGTTTATTGCATGCGACAAAAATCTGAAGTTTTTGATACTTTTAAGAAATGGAAAGATTTGGTTGAGAATGAGACAGGAAAAAGGTTGAAGTGTCTCAGATCAGACAATGGAGGTGAATATTGCAGCAAGGAGTTTGATGATTNGATCCTCTAGTGCTATTTTTATCTGGTGATACCTTGAAAATCCATGAGTAAATGAGTATGCTTCTTGTCCTCCAACATTCTCCAAGACCTCATATGTAAATGGAGTAGAGAAGGGATCATGTAGACATGCATCATTCAACTTCCTCAAGTTTACACAGATCTTTATTCCCCCTCGCTTCTTCTCCTGAACTACCATAGGGCTAATCCACTCAGATTCTTCAATAGGTTCTATTATCCCAACCTCTAACATTTTATCAATTTATGCCTTCACTTTCTGTTTGTATACTGGATTCAATATATATAGTCTATGTCTTATTGGTCTAGCATCTAGTCTCAAAGGGATCTTCATTTCTCCAAGTTCTCCTGCTACCCCTTTCATTTATCAAAACATCGTTGGAAACAAATCACTATACTCACGCAGTAACTCTGTTATTCTTTCCACTGTCTAGTTATCCCAATAGTCACGAATACTTGCAATATTTGGATTCTCCTCCATTTCAATATTTACCTTCTTTATCTTTAATGGTGCATCAAATTCTTTCGACTCTAACGTTGGACCTTCTACTTCTCTTTCCCCTTCAACTTCTATTATTTGAATATCGCGCGAGTTTTCTTTTGTTGGATCATCTTCTGCGACGTGGTAACAATGTAATATTTCCCGACTGTCTGTCTATTTTGATTTTGATAATTTGTAACAATTTCAACTTCAGGTTATTCAAATATCTTCTCTTTTATCAACTTCAATGTTGCATCCATCATTGGATTCTCATGTTCAAATGCAAAGGTGATCACAAAATTCTACTGCAAATCTTCCCAATTTACAGTTCCTCTGCACAGTTCTAGTTTTGTATACCAATTCCTTGGGATTCCTTCCAATGTATGAATAAAGTGATGTGGCCACTCTAGTAGTACCAATATCCATTGGGTTATACATATGTCTATATGTTTTCTGGGTTGTCCTATTCCATCATATTTCTCCATATATTTCTTCTCCTGTTTTGTGCTAAATCTGATGCGCAATAAAATTTTGCATTGATACCAATTCAAAATCTTCTCTTTATGAATACCCCACTAAGGTGTAGGTGTATATTTCAAAGCAATGTTTAAAACTGGTAACCTCTGACTTTCCAAAACTTCTACCTGAAACTTTGATCCATTTGGATATTGGTGGCCACCCACCTATTCCAACTGACTCCTCTTGTCCTTTTTTAGTTCAACACGTTCTTCTGTACTTCTTTGTAATTGTGGGTTCTACACTTCTAGGGATGTATGAATCCCCACACATCTTCTAGGTGGATATTGGTGGCCTCTCACCTAATCCAACTGGCTTATTTTATATGTTTTCATGTCATCACATCTTGTTGTACTTCCAGGGCCGTTTTGGAGGCATAAACAATGTTTTTTTTGCTCGCCACAGTCAAACTGTAGATGATGTCAGAGTTTGATAGTGGAATGTGTAGCTCTCTGAAAGACCTTTTCAACAGGCTATCACGTGCCTAAAACAGAGGTTGTATGCAAAATTTACAACCTCGGGAAGTTGAGGTACCAACTTAACCATAGGGGCCCACATGACTTTTGACATTTCACCTCCTAGGGTTAGGTTTTTGGATGTCTAGGGTTTTGGAATTCATGAGTAATATCAAAAAGGCCTTTAGAGCCTCATTGTAATTCATTCTTCTTAGATGGATGTGTGTAGTAGCCACATCTATTCTCAGAGATAACTACCACCATTCGAGCAAGTGTTTTATTTCTGTAGTTTCAACCAATTTCATTATTCAATAGAAGATATTGTTCACTTGATATCTATGTTATTCTTCATATCTCCATGTTTATTGTATTCAATCTATTAATCAGTTCGTTTCCCTCCTAAATCCAGATCAGTGGTATCAGAGTGGGCTGCTCTTCATTTATTTTTCTTCGTGCATTTCCCCAACAAGATATGGGTACAAGAAGTTGGGACTCGAACCAATCGAGCCATTGCAAGATTGGTCGTGACGAGCCCAACAACAACCCATGGGGGACGAAAATAAATATGATGGAGCAAGAGATCCTATTAAAATGTTGCTCGAGGAAGTCTTCGTGTGACAAAGGAATGAAATTATGGACAACTTCGCGCAGATCCTTTGACGACTGCCCACAGGAGAAGCATCTTCATCAAGCGGCCATGCAACCCCCTTCAAGGTACATGTAAATTTTGATATTCCATTATTTGAAGGACTGATAGATGCAAATGTTGTAGATAAATGGTTGAATCTACTTGAAGGGTATTTTTCGGTCCACATTTTTTTCCGATAGGGAAAATATTACTTTTGCACTCCTCAAGGCCATTCCCCATGTTAAAAACTAGTGGGATACTTACTCTGAGTAAAGGGCTGTAGAGGAATCTGCAATGTTTGTGGTGGCCCCTACATGGGATTCCTTTCAGGATGCCATTAAAGAACAATACTACCCCATTGGAAGCTACGAGGACCAGTACACCAGATGGACCACCTTGCGTCAAGAAGGGACTAGACAATACCAGATTTCACCAATATTTTTCATACCCTACGCACAAAATTGGGTATCAAAGAATCTGAGCATCATCTTGTGCTCAAATATCACGACTGTTTGCATAGATACATTCAAACATAAATTGAGTTTCTGGACATCGCCTCACTCAGCATGACTTATAGATATGTTGTTAAGATTAAGGAGAAATTTAAGAAGAAAAGGCAAGAGTTTGGATATGCAAACCCCTCACAGCCGAAGCAGGGAAAAGGTGGCCCCAAGCCACACAACAAGGGATCAAGTCGAGATGGCCGCCCTCAGGAAAACCATTCCAATCCGCAACACAAGAAGGGCAATGAGAAGACGAAGAAGGACACAAGAAAATGGTGTGAGTACAATAAAATACCTTGGCACAACACTGAATAATGTCGCTCCAAGAAGTCACTCATGGCCGAACAAAATGCTTCCAAGTCAAATCCTGAAGAAGGGTAGCGGATTATCGATGCTGAACCCAGTGCCACGGTCGCTACCACCAAAGTGTTGGTTGTGGACCTTGATTATCTTTCTGATTAAGAGGTCTTTGTTTTCAGCCGTGTTTATACGTCGTGAATACTTTACACCTTGGAAGAATGTACACTCCTCCACGCAAGGGAGTGCAGAGGGGGGTTACCCCCTTTGCGGGGTCCGGGGGAAAGAGGGCCCCCGACGGGGGTTTAGGGGAAAAGCCCCTGAAGGAAAAATTTGCCTTGTAAATGTTTATTGTAATTTCATTATAAATCTAGACCATTCATTATAAGGTCACAAATATGACGGTAGAAGTTATGTTAGGGTTTTTTTCCCTAGAAGGCAACCCTCTTTTATGAGGGAAATGTATTGCGGCTATGGATTATTGCGAATATTGTATTCTGAGTGAGGAGACTGTGAGAGAAACAGGAGGAAGTTACAATGGGTTTGCTTTAGGTTGTATTCCTTCATTTGCTGGATAATAATAAAGGAAGGACCTGACAATTTCTCTGGTGGACGTAGTCCACACTGAGTGAACCACGTATATCTGTGTCTCTATTATATTGTGTATCTTCTATGTTTTATTTCCGCATTTATTTTATTTTATCGCTCAACGATCCTATTTTTCTAACAACTGGTATTAGAGAAAAATGTAACTCGCAGGAAAAGAGGGTTCCTGGTTCGAGTGGGAGCAATGGTGGAAGATGGAAAGTTTAGGGTCGAGAAATTTAACGGCCAAAACTACTAGTCATGGAAGATGTAGATGGAAGATTATTTATATCAGAAGGATCTATTCCTACCATTGGGAGGAATAGTAAAGAAGCCGATGGCCATGAAGGATGAAGAATGGAAGGTTCTTGACAGAAAGACACTAGGAAAAATACGACTGAGCCTGGAAGCATCGGTGACTTTCAATATTTCGAAATAAAAGACAACGAAGGAGTCGATGGACACATTGGATAAACTGTATGAAAATACCTCGGCGTCCAATAAGGTATTTCTAATGAAGAGATTATTTAATATGAATATGTTAGAAGGTGGGTCTACTGCAGATAATTTAAACGAATTTAATGCGGTTACTAATCAACTAAGTTCTGTAAAAGTGGACTTTGATCATGAGGTTAGAGATCTTCTAATATTGTTCTCATTGCCAGAAAGCTAGAACGACTTGGTTATGGTTGTAAGTAACTCTGTCTCTGGTTCAAACACTTTAAAATTTGATGATGTTGTTGGTGTTATCCTTAGCCAGGAAATGCGATGAAAAAACACAGGTGAGACATCGGGTAATGCATTGAACATGGAGAACATAGGAAGACAAAATAATAGAGGAAAGGGCTCAGGGAACCACGAGAATTCTAGGAAGGGCATATCCAAATCCAGATTTGGAAAGATAGAGTGTTGGAATTGTGGGAAGAAAGGACATCTGAAGAAAGACTGCAGAGCTCCAAAGAAGCAAAGAGATGGACAACATGAGAAAAATCAGGAAGCAAATGTAATAGGTGATGTGTTACAAGATGCTTTGATTCTTTATGTAGATAATATTTCCGAGTCTTGGGTAGTAGATTCAGGGGCTTCATTTCATGACACACCCCATAAGGAACATTTTCTAGATTATGTTCAAGGTGATTTTGGACAGGTTCATCTAGGTGATGATGCACCATGCAAAATTGTTGGAATGGGAAAGGTAAAAAAAAAACAAAGCAATGGAAACCAATGGTTGTTGAAAGAAGTAAGACATGTTCCAGATCTAAGGAAAAATCTAATTTCAACATGGCAGTTGGCAAGTGAATGTTGTATATCCATATTTACAGATAAGGCATGGAAGGTCACCCAAGGATCATCAGTGATAACAAAAGGAGAGAAGGTAGGTACATTGTATTTATGTACTGGTAATACTGACTCTTCTATCTCTTTAGCTTCTACAAGAGTGGATACAACACTGTGGCATGATAAGCTTGGACACATGAGTGAGAAGAGGATGCAGATACTTCAAAAAAGAAATTTGTTGCCAGATCTTAAACAAATTGATTTGGATTTCTGTGAGCATTGTGATTATGGAAAACATAAGAGAGTCAGATTTCTCAGAGTCGGAAAAGAAAAGAAGAGTGAAAGGTTAGATCTTGTGCATACAAATGTATGGGGACCAATTCATGTATCATCTCTTGGTGTCTCTCGTTATTATGTTACTTTTATTGATGATGCAACTAAAAAACTTTGGTTTATTGCATGCGACAAAAATCTGAAGTTTTTGATACTTTTAAGAAATGGAAAGATTTGGTTGAGAATGAGACAGGAAAAAGGTTGAAGTGTCTCAGATCAGACAATGGAGGTGAATATTGCAGCAAGGAGTTTGATGATTACTGTTCATACCATGGGATTCGTAGAGAGAAGACAGTTCCAAGAATACCACAAGAAAATGGTTTTTCAGAAAGGATGAACATGACAATCATGGAGCGTGCAAGGAGTATGAGATTGAATGTTGGTTTTCCCTTACATTTCTAGGCAGATGTTGTAGATACTGTTGTTTACTTAATAAACAAAGGACCTTCAAGCTCTTTGGATGGTAGAATTCCAGAGGAGGCATGGACAAGTAAAAAGGTAAACTATTCCTTTTTGAAGACTTTCAGTTATGAATCATTTGTCCATATTGATAAATAAAATAGAACAAAGCTTGAGGCAAAATCCAAGAAGCGTACCTTTATTGGATACACTATTAATGATTTTGGTCATCGCTTATGGGATTATGAAAATAAAAAAATTATTAGGAGTAGAGATGTCATATTAAATGAGAAGGTCATGTACAAATATTAGTTGTAGGGAAAGAAACATGAAAAAGAAAAATCAGAATACACAGTGCTTGATGAGACCACTGAAAACAAAATTCCAAAGGTACTAGAAAATCAAAATGTACAAAAACAGGATCAACATGTACCTCAAACTCCTACAAGTGTTGTTAGAAGATCTACCAGGTTAAGTAGACCCCTGAATGATGCTCTCCTTCATTGTATTATTTATTGTTGACTGATTCTAGTGAACTAGAATGTTCTGAAGAGACAATGTAGGTAGACACCAAAAAGAAGTGGGAGAAGGGCATGAAAGAGGAAATGGATTCCTTRGTAAATAAYTAGACTTGGGATTTGGTTCAGTTGCCTGTAGGAAAACTAACATTGCATAATAAATGGGTTTAYAAGTTGAAGGAAGAAGATGGAGGAAAAAAAYGATACAAGGCTAGACTTGTTGTAAAGGGGTTTGCACAAAAGAAAGGTATAGATTTTGATGAAATAGTTTCTCCTATTGTTAAAATGAATTCAATTAGGACTATTTTAAGTCTTGTGGTAGTAGAAGATTTTCATTTAGAACAGTTAGATGTAAAACCAACTTTTTTCCATGGGGAGTTGGAGGAAGAGATTTATATGCAGCAGCCACAGGGTTATGAGGTCAAAGGGAAGGAGAATTTGGTATGCGCGCACCTCGCCAGATCCTCCTTCCCTGAGCTAGGTTACAACACAGATCCTTACACAGTCTGTGCACAAAGCACTACAAATGACTTGCACTTAGCTTTGCAAGTCTCAACACACAGTATGCACGAAGCATTCATAACTACTTGCACTTAACATCACATCGACCGTTCACCACTTCACACTTTTTTATTCTTACATCGCCTATCTTTCTATTTGTACTTTACAAAAGGGTCCTAAACATGGTTAAACCCATGGGCTGACATCCCCATACCTGTTACATAAACCCTAAACCCAAAAATGATCTAAAAAGGGTTGAGATCCCGTGATCTTTGCTTCGCCTTCGACCAGCCTGTCGAAGTCCCGAAAATGGTCAAACGTGACCAAGGTTCTCCAAAACTTGGTCAAGGGCTAATAGGCCCCCAACACTCACCTGTGACTCATCCTGAGTCACTCTGATCTGGGGAACTCTGCCTCGAATTCCTTGAGCTTGGCTCGAGCTACCTTGACCTGTTTCTTCGCCAGAGCCTCCTGCTCGATGAACTCCTGAATAATCTTCTCCGTCACAGGTCCTTCCAAGCACTGTTCTACTGTGGTGACTACTTGTTCTAGTTCTGCACCTCTTCCTTCAATTTCCTCAAACAGTATGCAAGATTCATCCTGCAAAGGCTGGAGTCGCTGATTCACTTCCATGACCTTGCTCTGTATGGCATGGATCTGCTGCTAAACCATGTGTTGTTCCTGGGACCTTTTCATTCTCTCGACCGCTGACAGAGGTTTCAACTGTGCTTGCACCGTTTCTTCTTGTTGCTTGGCCTCCTGGAGCTGTGACTCCAGTGTCCTTAGTTCAGGGTCCTCTGCAATACGCTCGTAAGCACAAAGAAACCATAACACAAGATATACGTGGTTCACCCCAGTGTGGGGCTATGTCCACCAACTCTTTTCTTTTAATATCTTTTGTCAACGTTCCACAAGCACAGAGCCACAAGAACCCACTCCACATAGGATAGGAGATCTGCGCGCACCTCACCAGACCCTCCTTCCCTGAGATAGGTTACAACACAGAGCCTTACATAGTCTATGCACAAAGAACTACATACAACTTGCACTTAGCTCTACAAGTCTCAACACACAGTATGCATGAAGCATTTGCCACTACTTGCACTTAACATCACACCGACCATTCACCACTTCCCACTTTTTTATTCTTACATCGCCTAGCTTTCTATTTATACTTTACAAAAGAGGCCTAAACATGGGTAAACCCATGGGCTGACATCCCCATACCTATTACATAAACCCTAAACCCAAAAATTCCCTAAAAAGGGGACGATATCCCGCGATCTCCGCTTCGCCTTGAGCTCCGCCTTCGACCAACCTGTCAAAGTCCCAAAAATGGTCAAACGTGACCAAGGTTCTCCAAAACTTGGTCAAGGGCCAACAACAGTAAAGTGGATTCTCAGGTATTTGAGAGGTACTGCTAGTCATGCATTATGTTTTTTAGGTTCAGACACTGTTCTACAGGGATATGTTGATTCTGATATGGCAGGTGATAAAGATAGCAGGAGGATCACCACAGGGTATGTTTTTATTGTAGGTTGAACAATAGTAAGTTGGATTTTAAAACTACAAAATATTGTTGCACTTTCAACAACAGAGGCAGAGTATGTTGCTGCTACAGAGGCTAGTAAAGAGATGATTTGGTTACAAAGGTTTATGGAGGAATTGGGAAGGAAGCAATAGAATAACAGGTTGTGTTATGATAGTGAGATTTCCATTCATCTTGCAAAGAACTCAACCTTCCATTCAAAGACTAAGCATATACAATTCAGGTACCATTTCATATGATCCATCTTGGAAGATGGACATTTGAAGTTGGAAAAGATACACACTAGCCAGAATCCCGCAGACATGTTAACTAAGGGAGTAACTAGGGAGAAACTAATTTCTTTCTCAGTTTCAATTGGTCTTCAAGCATGAAGGTGAAGATGAGAAAATTTCCAGGTCCAAGAAGGTTCATAGTGCAGTAGATACAACATCGGTGGAGTTTTTGAGATCACTCTCCAAGTGGGAGACTGTTGGTTGTGGAGCTTGATTATCTTCCTGATTAAGAGGTCTTTGTTTTCAGCCGTGTTTATGCCCCATGAATACTTTACCCCTCAGAAGAATGTACACTCCTCCACACATAGGAGTGTAGAGGGGGGTTATCCCCTCTATGGGGTCCGAGGGAAAGAGAGGGTTCGGGGGCGAAACCCCCGAAGGAAAAAATTTCCTTGTAAATGTATATTGTAATTTCATTGTAAATCTAGACCATTCACTATAAGGTCACAGATCTGAAGGCAGAAGTTTTGTTAGGGTTTATTTCCCTAAAAGGCAACCCTCTTTTATGAGGAAAATTTATTACGGCTATGGATTATTGCGAATATTATATTTTGAGTGAGGAGATCGTGAGATAAAGAAGAGGAAGTTACAACGGGTTTGCTGTAGGTTGTATCCCTTCATTTGTTGGATAATAATAAAGGAAGGACCTAAAAATTTATCTGGTAGACGTAGCCCACACTTGGTGAACCACGTATATCTGTGTCTCTATTGTATTGTGTATCTTCTGTGTTTTATTTCCGCATTTATTTTATTTTATTGCTCCACGATCCTGCTTTTCTAACACAAAGTTCAGCCAAGTGAACCAGAAGAACTAGAGGAAGCAGAACTCTTCTTTCACTCATAGATGCGGGTAAAGGGGGCTTCGTTCCATTTCATTGTCGATAGCGGTAGTCAGAAGAACTTGATTTGTTAAGAACCAAATATCAATATAGCATAGAAAAACCTCAGAAAAGGTACTCAACGCCTTGAAAAAGAGATAATTTCAGATAATAAGCCTCTTCGAGGGGGCAACCTCCTTTTA
>JZKD02S1770484.1:0-28431 GCA_000966675.3 Picea glauca
CAAGCCAAAGAAATAAAAGAAAAAGAGTTTGAAATATGTCTTCCCTAAACCAACACACTCATCCGAATCAAAATGTATGCTCAAAAGAAACATAAAATCAAATAAAGCATCAAAAGACACAATTTTATTTTTTTTAATTTTTTTAATTTATTTAGGAGAAGTATTGTTTTAAAGGTTGGTCATTCACCGGGAGGGTGTCGTACTCTCCCCTCATATTTTGAAACCGGTATGTGCCTGCTCAAATTTTCTCGGATGCCTAAAAAGGTCCGAGCCAAAGATTTTGAAATTTCGAGTGTTTTCCTTTAGACTCGTTTGCTCTATCCCATTTCAGAACTAGGTCCCCTACTTCAAATTTTTTTTCTTTGGCCTTATGTTTGTCAAACCATATTTTAACTGTCTGTTGATGAACAGTGAACTTAGCTTTAGATTTTTCCCTTTCTTCATCTAGCATGAGAAGGGTATCAATCCTTTGTTGTAGAGTGGATGAGGGTTGACCTCTTGATGCCTGGTTAAGCTGTAAAGATGGAAGATACAATCTGTTTTGAAGCGTGTCTTATTTCCCATAAACTATAAAGTACGGATAATTTCCTATGTCTTCTTTAGGCATTACTCTATCGGCCCATAGGGCATTATGAAGTAAATTATGCCAATTCCTCTGATTTTCAACAATTGTTTTTTTTTTAATTCTTACCACATTTTTGTTAGTTGACTCGGCTACCCCATTCCCCTGCAGATAATAGTTTGTATAATATCTTATTATGATCTCTTTATCGAGGGAGAATTCTATCAAGCGTGTGGAAGATAAATAGGTAGCATTGTCAAAAACGAGGACGGAAGGCATCCCAAAACTTGTTATTAGTTGTTGTTCTAAAAATTGGATCACTGCCTTTTCATTAATGTTCATGAGAGGGATAGCCTCTGTCCACCTTGTGAAATAATATGTTGTATTCAAGATATACTTATGTCGTTTCGAATAATTTGGAGTAATTTCTCCGATGACATAAATTACCCATTGCTCAAAAGGTTTGGATATGTTCACCGACTGGAGTGGAATGACTGGTCTCTTTTCCCTACCGACGCTCATTTGACAAGATTTACATTTCCTGGCATATGCATGAGTGTCTCTGAACAAATTGGGCCAATAATAACCAACCCTTAATATTTTGTGAGTCGTGGTTTCTCCTGCAAAATTTTCACCGATCGGGCCATCATGGAATTCTTTGAGTACCTTTTTTGCATCATTATGTTCAAGACATCTAAGGAGTACTCCATCGTAGTTTACACATAAAAGCACATAATTTATGAGGTGATATTACGCAGATTTTAACCTGAGGGCTCTCCTTTCTTTAGGGTTTAGGTTCTCTGGACAAGTTCCATGATGGAAGATATAAAACAAGTTTCCATACACGAATTCTTTCCCAGGAGGTATGTGTGAGGATTCTACGCACCATAACGATAGTTCATTTTCCTAACTGGGGTCTTCTGTGTTGATCAGATCTTAGGCCTCAGCAACCAATTTACACAATCATTGTTCTTTGACTATTTTGGCAGGTTTTATGTCTAGATCAAATTCTTGAATGAATTCCATCCAATTTCCCCTCCTTTCTCCCATCTCTTGTTGAGTGAACAAATATCATACCGTTGGATGTCGTACTATGACCTTAGTGTGATTCTTCAGGATATAGGATTTGAAATGCTTGACTGCTTTATATACTGTGTAAGCATGTTTGTCTATAGCAGGGTAGTTTAGTTGAGCTCCTTGGGGGTTGGTGCTCATAAAGGACATTGGTGCTTCATTGTTCTCATCATCCTTCTAGGTAAGCACTCCAACCAAAGGTTGGTCATAAGAAAAGGTATAAAGGAAAAAATATTTTCTAAAGTCGGGGATGTGCAACACTCGTGCTTGGGAGATGGCAGTTTTGATGTTATTGAAAGCTCCCATCCTTTCTTCATCCCATTTAAAATATGCATCCTTGCGAATAATTTTTTGTAAAGGTTTAACATTTTCAGTGAAGTCAGGAGTAAATTTTCTCACAAAGTTGATTTTCCCGAAAAAATATTGCATGGCCTTTTTATTGTGAGGCAAAGGAATATGCGCTATCTCTTTGATCTGCTCAAGGTCGATGCTGATTCCTTCTCGAGATATGATATGACCTAATAATTTTCCTTACTGTACACCAAATATGGTCTTATTAGGGTTCAAACATATTCCATACTTCCTACACCTTTCAAATATCTGAGTCAAATGTTGATGGTGGTCTTCCTTATTTTTTGAGTATACTGTTACATAATCTAAATAGACTACCACGCATTTGTTAATCAATCCTCGAAAAGCTACATCCATTTCTCTCTGAAAATTTCCCCCTGCGTTAATCAACCCAAAAGGCATGTGTTTATAAATAAAGGTCCCCCACTTGGTTCGGAAGGTAGTTTTTAATCGATCATATTCTAAAACCAGGACTTGGTTATATCCCAAAAAACGATTTAGGAGCGAAAAAATTTCAGAGCCAGATACTGTCTGGAAGAGTTGTTCCATGGGAGGCACTGGGTAGTTATCTTTTTCTGATGCTCTGTTAAGGTTTCTAAAATATACACACAACTAGATTTCCCCAGACTTCTTTCTAACATGCACCAGATTGGATACCCATGCAGAATGTCTTACCTGAAATATAATCTTAGCAACCAATAACCTTTTCAACTCTTGATACATTAGGGGTTCCAAATATGGGTGGTACTTTATAAGATTTTTTTGGAAGGGTTTTATTACAGATTTCAATGGGATCATATGTTGGATAATGCGAGTATCATATGTTTTCAATTCTTGGTAGGACAAAGAAAATACATCTTGATATTCTTTAAATAGTTTAAGATAAGCCTTCCTTTCTTCTTTGGATACTGCCTTACCTAGGTTGACATTCTTGGGGTTCTTAGGGGTGCCTAGGTTTATAGTTTCGTATATAGAGCATGAGCTCCATGTTTTTACATCTTTTGTCCCTTTAAATATTTCTCTTAGGTCGAAAAGGTTCTCCATATTGGACACTCCTATGGGTATTGTGTGAAACTTTGGTTTGTCATTGGGGTGATATGTACCCCTTTTCTGTTTGTGGAGATTCGACTCTGTGAGTAGTTCTTGGAATATTTCATCATCAATGGCCAAATCCTTAAAATTCTCCTGGTTATTCAGGAAATATACAATCTGTTTATCCCCTTCAAAGACTTTCCAGTTAGAAATGTTATTAGGCATCTACAGTCTATAGAGTGATTCCACTGTAAACCTTGAGGCTTCATAGTCTTCTAAATGAGATAATATTGAGGTTGCGGTGGCCAAAGAATTAGCAAGAATATTTTTTGTCCTGGGAACATTGGTAATGTTGAAGGCCTCAAAAGTTTCTATTAGCCTATGTACTTCTTGTTGGTAGTTCCTCAAGTGAGGTGAATTGAAATGAATGGTATTATTTACTTGTCTAACGATAATTTTCGAGTCTCCAAAAACTTTCAATTCATTGACATATAAGTCTATGGCCTTCTTTAGTCCTTGGACTAGAGCTTCATATTCAACAGTGTTGTTAGTGCATTCAAATTCTAATATGCAGGATAAGAAGTTTTGTTTCCCTTTTGGGTCAATTAGGATACACCCTGCTCTTGACCCCTCTTGCGATTTAGAACCATCAAAGTAGAGCATCCAAACTTGTGAGGAAACATAAGTAACTTCTTCATGCCTAACTATTTTCTCACTTTCATCTTCCTTGCTTGCTACCCCCGATGGATAATTCTGACAGAATATGTTTTCTTCTGTGGCTGTCAGTAGGTTCACTTGAAAGGTCATTTCGGAGTTTTGATCGAGAGGTATGTTACACAAGAGAGGGGAGAAATTGTCAAAATTAGAATCGCAAGAATAGGTTCCTAACACAGGGAAATCTGTCAACGAGGGTTCGTTGGGAGTCTCTAAATCAGTAATAATATGTTTGAGATATCTTTCTCTGTCAATCCTAATCATGTTTTTATGTCCTTTTAATGGAAACCAGAGGTGATCCCAGACAGTACTAAAGTATCCATTTAATTTCTCAGACCAATCTCGACTAAGTAACAATCCATATGCTTCTGGGATGTCTACTACGATTATGTCGATTAATTGAACAAATTTTGGGTATGTAGCCATTCTTATCATGACATATTTAAGTTTCCCAATAACCGTCACCTGAGTCTCATCTAGTTTTATAACATGTTTATCACTTTTGAGTGGGGTTGCATTCAATTTCTTATAGACTGACAATAACATGACATTGGAAGATGCCCCTGAATTGACTAGGCAATTATGTAGGTTTTTGTTAAAGAATTCAAACGTTAAAAGGAAAGGAGGAACAAAAGGATTTCCCTCTTTGTCTAAAGAGAAAGTGTTCACACTCGGTTTATTTGCTAAATATATGGTGGATGGGAACTCTCTTAGGTAAGTACTTGTCATAGGGGCTTCTATTGATTCTAAGGCCTGTAACAGGAAATCCTTTTGTTGAGGGATCCTACGCATGTACATGATAGACACAATAGCCTTCATCTTCTTCAAGTCTTCTACCACATTATAGTCCAGCTTAGGAGCTCCTTGTGTGTGGATGTTTGTGGGATTCTTTTGAGAAGGAAATAAGGCTTTTGGGTGATCGACCGCTTGATTCCCTCTAGGTAACTGAGCAGTGGTGGGATTAGTTTGAACCGGTTGAGTTCTACCTCACATTTGTATAGCTAGGACTTCAGAGGGAGGTTCTTTCACTTCAACGGCATCGTCGAAAGGGATTAGGAGGTTAGAATCCCATAACAACATGGTTGTCTCTTCTGGTGGCTCTTTACTTTCCTAGTCGATGGCATTTATTGTCGAGCCACTGGGTTGTTCGGTTAGGGAGAATTCATATAGGAATAAATTATCCATTAAATTCATAGCATGCACCCATTGAGGGCAATCCATTTATGAATGATTCTCTTGGTGGTATGTGCAAAAAGAGTCAGACGCTACAATCCCTAAGTCAATGTTTAGGTTAGCTGGGGGAGTTTCTATAGCTTTGAAAGATGGATTTATTTTAAATAATGGATTATAAGGTATTTTATTTTGGTTTCCTTCCCGGACACTCCTTTTCATATCTACGATCTCGTTGGAGATTTTTTTTATCATCCATTGTAGGTTTTCTAGATATCCCTTCCTTATCAGGACCGGTTTTTGTTTGTTTTACCAAGGTCTTGTTAACAAAAGTCTTGTCTTAGGTAGAGGTTGGGTTTATTTTTTTATCAATGATATCTTACCTTCTTTGCATCCTTTCGTTTGGAATTCAATCATTTTAGATTCCTCGAAACTTTCAGCTAGGGTATGTTTGGCAACCCTTTTTACGAACATGGAGATAGAGGTTAGAAGAGCGTTAGCGTATACTTCAATTTGCAACTCCTGAGTAGGCTTAGTTCGGGTTGAAATTTGTTCAGGATAGTGGTAAACCTTTGGTTGAAATATTTAAAATTCTCTTTTGGACTCATAGTGGAGGCATAAATTTCAACCATTAAATCTCTTGTGGTGGTTTCTTCCGCAAATTTGTCTAAGAAATCCTTTTGAAACTTCGTCCAGCTAGTTATAGATCCAACTGGTCGGTTAAAATACCAAGTCAAGGCTAAATTATCAAAGGTATAGGAAAAATACTACACACTACATCTTCATGTTGTACGTTCATCAATCTTATAGCTAATATGAACTTCTTGATATGGTCCTCAGGCAATCCAGAGGTTTTGGGATCAAATTTTGGGCGTAATTTTTCTAGATGTCGGGGTAGGTTATGCACCCGTCCTAGGATTTCTAGAGCATCTATAGGAAACCATGGATGATTATATGAGGTTGATTTCCCTTTTCTTCATTGTTATCATTATTAACCTCCATGTCTTTTGATTTAGAAGCTGAGTGATACGAGTTAGACCTTTCCTCGCCAGATTCAAAATCATCAGGTTCAGAGTAGTTACCAGCTGGTGTTTCGGGTATCAGATTAAGGGGTTGTTCGATCTCAGTAAGGGAAAAATCTATCAGGTCTTCTACCATGTGAAACAAATCTTGGTCAGGGGTGTCGAAAACGAGTCTTCTTACTTGTTTTCTACAAGGAAGTAAAGGGGATAAATGTAACGCTCCAATTTGTCGAGCATAAGCTCTTGTGATTCTTATGAACTTGTTCAACTCCTCGTGGGGAAGAGCATAAGGTATTTCAGGGAATAAGTGTTCTTCTTCCTCATGTTGAGGTTAGTTACTCATCTCGGGAGTACTCTTTGTATGTGGGTTGTCTTGATGATGAATAATCATGCATATGGGTTGTTTTGAATCTAGAGGCTATGGGGAATATATTATCAGAAATATTATTAGCCATTCATTCGTAAGGCCCTCCTTCTAGTGCCAATTCTGTTAAGGGGTTTGAGATCGTTTAACTCAACAGTTAGAACAAAACCTGCTTAAGAGGCCCAATAAGACTTGTAAGCATTTGATGAGTGGAATGGTTCTCTAGATCTCTGATCCAACCGATTTATCGATGGGCTTTACTAGTGACTGACAGGTGTGTATTTCTATGATACTTTCTCCTTTAGGTTAAATGGTTCTCTTTTTATTCTTTTCTACTCTTAAATTATTATGGTAAGATAAAGATGTTGGTATAAACCATTAGCAGAGGGAAATTATTGTATACTNCAAGCCAAAGAAATAAAAGAAAAAGAGTTTGAAATATGTCTTCCCTAAACCAACACACTCATCCGAATCAAAATGTATGCTCAAAAGAAACATAAAATCAAATAAAGCATCAAAAGACACAATTTTATTTTTTTTAATTTTTTTAATTTATTTAGGAGAAGTATTGTTTTAAAGGTTGGTCATTCACCGGGAGGGTGTCGTACTCTCCCCTCATATTTTGAAACCGGTATGTGCCTGCTCAAATTTTCTCGGATGCCTAAAAAGGTCCGAGCCAAAGATTTTGAAATTTCGAGTGTTTTCCTTTAGACTCGTTTGCTCTATCCCATTTCAGAACTAGGTCCCCTACTTCAAATTTTTTTTCTTTGGCCTTATGTTTGTCAAACCATATTTTAACTGTCTGTTGATGAACAGTGAACTTAGCTTTAGATTTTTCCCTTTCTTCATCTAGCATGAGAAGGGTATCAATCCTTTGTTGTAGAGTGGATGAGGGTTGACCTCTTGATGCCTGGTTAAGCTGTAAAGATGGAAGATACAATCTGTTTTGAAGCGTGTCTTATTTCCCATAAACTATAAAGTACGGATAATTTCCTATGTCTTCTTTAGGCATTACTCTATCGGCCCATAGGGCATTATGAAGTAAATTATGCCAATTCCTCTGATTTTCAACAATTGTTTTTTTTTTAATTCTTACCACATTTTTGTTAGTTGACTCGGCTACCCCATTCCCCTGCAGATAATAGTTTGTATAATATCTTATTATGATCTCTTTATCGAGGGAGAATTCTATCAAGCGTGTGGAAGATAAATAGGTAGCATTGTCAAAAACGAGGACGGAAGGCATCCCAAAACTTGTTATTAGTTGTTGTTCTAAAAATTGGATCACTGCCTTTTCATTAATGTTCATGAGAGGGATAGCCTCTGTCCACCTTGTGAAATAATATGTTGTATTCAAGATATACTTATGTCGTTTCGAATAATTTGGAGTAATTTCTCCGATGACATAAATTACCCATTGCTCAAAAGGTTTGGATATGTTCACCGACTGGAGTGGAATGACTGGTCTCTTTTCCCTACCGACGCTCATTTGACAAGATTTACATTTCCTGGCATATGCATGAGTGTCTCTGAACAAATTGGGCCAATAATAACCAACCCTTAATATTTTGTGAGTCGTGGTTTCTCCTGCAAAATTTTCACCGATCGGGCCATCATGGAATTCTTTGAGTACCTTTTTTGCATCATTATGTTCAAGACATCTAAGGAGTACTCCATCGTAGTTTACACATAAAAGCACATAATTTATGAGGTGATATTACGCAGATTTTAACCTGAGGGCTCTCCTTTCTTTAGGGTTTAGGTTCTCTGGACAAGTTCCATGATGGAAGATATAAAACAAGTTTCCATACACGAATTCTTTCCCAGGAGGTATGTGTGAGGATTCTACGCACCATAACGATAGTTCATTTTCCTAACTGGGGTCTTCTGTGTTGATCAGATCTTAGGCCTCAGCAACCAATTTACACAATCATTGTTCTTTGACTATTTTGGCAGGTTTTATGTCTAGATCAAATTCTTGAATGAATTCCATCCAATTTCCCCTCCTTTCTCCCATCTCTTGTTGAGTGAACAAATATCATACCGTTGGATGTCGTACTATGACCTTAGTGTGATTCTTCAGGATATAGGATTTGAAATGCTTGACTGCTTTATATACTGTGTAAGCATGTTTGTCTATAGCAGGGTAGTTTAGTTGAGCTCCTTGGGGGTTGGTGCTCATAAAGGACATTGGTGCTTCATTGTTCTCATCATCCTTCTAGGTAAGCACTCCAACCAAAGGTTGGTCATAAGAAAAGGTATAAAGGAAAAAATATTTTCTAAAGTCGGGGATGTGCAACACTCGTGCTTGGGAGATGGCAGTTTTGATGTTATTGAAAGCTCCCATCCTTTCTTCATCCCATTTAAAATATGCATCCTTGCGAATAATTTTTTGTAAAGGTTTAACATTTTCAGTGAAGTCAGGAGTAAATTTTCTCACAAAGTTGATTTTCCCGAAAAAATATTGCATGGCCTTTTTATTGTGAGGCAAAGGAATATGCGCTATCTCTTTGATCTGCTCAAGGTCGATGCTGATTCCTTCTCGAGATATGATATGACCTAATAATTTTCCTTACTGTACACCAAATATGGTCTTATTAGGGTTCAAACATATTCCATACTTCCTACACCTTTCAAATATCTGAGTCAAATGTTGATGGTGGTCTTCCTTATTTTTTGAGTATACTGTTACATAATCTAAATAGACTACCACGCATTTGTTAATCAATCCTCGAAAAGCTACATCCATTTCTCTCTGAAAATTTTCCCCTGCGTTAATCAACCCAAAAGGCATGTGTTTATAAATAAAGGTCCCCCACTTGGTTCAGAAGGTAGTTTTTAATCGATCATCTTCTAAAACCAGGACTTGGTTATATCCCAAAAAATGATTTAGGAGCGAAAAAATTTCAGAGCCAGATACTGCCTGCAAGAGTTGTTCCATGGGAGGCACTGGGTAGTTATCTTTTTCTGATGCTCTGTTAAGGTTTCTAAAATATACACACAACCAGATTTCCCCAGACTTATTTCTAACATGCACCAGATTGGATACCCATGCAGAATGTCTTACCTGAAATACAATCTTAGCAACCAATAACCTTTTCAACTCTTGATACATTAGGGGTTCCAAATATGGGTGGTACTTTATAAGATTTTTTTGGAAGGGTTTTATTACAGATTTCAATGGGATCGTATGTTGGATAATGCGAGTATCATATGTTTTCAATTCTTGGTAGGACAAAGAAAATACATATTGATATTCTTTAAATAGTTTAAGATAAGCCTTCCTTTCTTCTTTGGATACTGCCTTACCTAGGTTGACATTCTTGGGGTTCTTAGGGGTGCCTAGGTTTATAGTTTCGTATATAGAGCATGAGCTCCATGTTTTTACATCTTTTGTCCCTTTAAATATTTCTCTTAGGTCGAAAAGGTTCTCCATATTGGACACTCCTATGGGTATTGTGTGAAACTTTGGTTTGTCATTGGGGTGATATGTACCCCTTTTCTGTTTGTGGAGATTCGACTCTGTGAGTAGTTCTTGGAATATTTCATCATCAATGGCCAAATCCTTAAAATTCTCCTGGTTATTCAGGAAATATACAATCTGTTTATCCCCTTCAAAGACTTTCCAGTTAGAAATGTTATTAGGCATCTACAGTCTATAGAGTGATTCCACTGTAAACCTTGAGGCTTCATAGTCTTCTAAATGAGATAATATTGAGGTTGCGGTGGCCAAAGAATTAGCAAGAATATTTTTTGTCCTGGGAACATTGGTAATGTTGAAGGCCTCAAAAGTTTCTATTAGCCTATGTACTTCTTGTTGGTAGTTCCTCAAGTGAGGTGAATTGAAATGAATGGTATTATTTACTTGTCTAACGATAATTTTCGAGTCTCCAAAAACTTTCAATTCATTGACATATAAGTCTATGGCCTTCTTTAGTCCTTGGACTAGAGCTTCATATTCAACAGTGTTGTTAGTGCATTCAAATTCTAATATGCAGGATAAGAAGTTTTGTTTCCCTTTTGGGTCAATTAGGATACACCCTGCTCTTGACCCCTCTTGCGATTTAGAACCATCAAAGTAGAGCATCCAAACTTGTGAGGAAACATAAGTAACTTCTTCATGCCTAACTATTTTCTCACTTTCATCTTCCTTGCTTGCTACCCCCGATGGATAATTCTGACAGAATATGTTTTCTTCTGTGGCTGTCAGTAGGTTCACTTGAAAGGTCATTTCGGAGTTTTGATCGAGAGGTATGTTACACAAGAGAGGGGAGAAATTGTCAAAATTAGAATCGCAAGAATAGGTTCCTAACACAGGGAAATCTGTCAACGAGGGTTCGTTGGGAGTCTCTAAATCAGTAATAATATGTTTGAGATATCTTTCTCTGTCAATCCTAATCATGTTTTTATGTCCTTTTAATGGAAACCAGAGGTGATCCCAGACAGTACTAAAGTATCCATTTAATTTCTCAGACCAATCTCGACTAAGTAACAATCCATATGCTTCTGGGATGTCTACTACGATTATGTCGATTAATTGAACAAATTTTGGGTATGTAGCCATTCTTATCATGACATATTTAAGTTTCCCAATAACCGTCACCTGAGTCTCATCTAGTTTTATAACATGTTTATCACTTTTGAGTGGGGTTGCATTCAATTTCTTATAGACTGACAATAACATGACATTGGAAGATGCCCCTGAATTGACTAGGCAATTATGTAGGTTTTTGTTAAAGAATTCAAACGTTAAAAGGAAAGGAGGAACAAAAGGATTTCCCTCTTTGTCTAAAGAGAAAGTGTTCACACTCGGTTTATTTGCTAAATATATGGTGGATGGGAACTCTCTTAGGTAAGTACTTGTCATAGGGGCTTCTATTGATTCTAAGGCCTGTAACAGGAAATCCTTTTGTTGAGGGATCCTACGCATGTACATGATAGACACAATAGCCTTCATCTTCTTCAAGTCTTCTACCACATTATAGTCCAGCTTAGGAGCTCCTTGTGTGTGGATGTTTGTGGGATTCTTTTGAGAAGGAAATAAGGCTTTTGGGTGATCGACCGCTTGATTCCCTCTAGGTAACTGAGCAGTGGTGGGATTAGTTTGAACCGGTTGAGTTCTACCTCACATTTGTATAGCTAGGACTTCAGAGGGAGGTTCTTTCACTTCAACGGCATCGTCGAAAGGGATTAGGAGGTTAGAATCCCATAACAACATGGTTGTCTCTTCTGGTGGCTCTTTACTTTCCTAGTCGATGGCATTTATTGTCGAGCCACTGGGTTGTTCGGTTAGGGAGAATTCATATAGGAATAAATTATCCATTAAATTCATAGCATGCACCCATTGAGGGCAATCCATTTATGAATGATTCTCTTGGTGGTATGTGCAAAAAGAGTCAGACGCTACAATCCCTAAGTCAATGTTTAGGTTAGCTGGGGGAGTTTCTATAGCTTTGAAAGATGGATTTATTTTAAATAATGGATTATAAGGTATTTTATTTTGGTTTCCTTCCCGGACACTCCTTTTCATATCTACGATCTCGTTGGAGATTTTTTTTATCATCCATTGTAGGTTTTCTAGATATCCCTTCCTTATCAGGACCGGTTTTTGTTTGTTTTACCAAGGTCTTGTTAACAAAAGTCTTGTCTTAGGTAGAGGTTGGGTTTATTTTTTTATCAATGATATCTTACCTTCTTTGCATCCTTTCGTTTGGAATTCAATCATTTTAGATTCCTCGAAACTTTCAGCTAGGGTATGTTTGGCAACCCTTTTTACGAACATGGAGATAGAGGTTAGAAGAGCGTTAGCGTATACTTCAATTTGCAACTCCTGAGTAGGCTTAGTTCGGGTTGAAATTTGTTCAGGATAGTGGTAAACCTTTGGTTGAAATATTTAAAATTCTCTTTTGGACTCATAGTGGAGGCATAAATTTCAACCATTAAATCTCTTGTGGTGGTTTCTTCCGCAAATTTGTCTAAGAAATCCTTTTGAAACTTCGTCCAGCTAGTTATAGATCCAACTGGTCGGTTAAAATACCAAGTCAAGGCTAAATTATCAAAGGTATAGGAAAAATACTACACACTACATCTTCATGTTGTACGTTCATCAATCTTATAGCTAATATGAACTTCTTGATATGGTCCTCAGGCAATCCAGAGGTTTTGGGATCAAATTTTGGGCGTAATTTTTCTAGATGTCGGGGTAGGTTATGCACCCGTCCTAGGATTTCTAGAGCATCTATAGGAAACCATGGATGATTATATGAGGTTGATTTCCCTTTTCTTCATTGTTATCATTATTAACCTCCATGTCTTTTGATTTAGAAGCTGAGTGATACGAGTTAGACCTTTCCTCGCCAGATTCAAAATCATCAGGTTCAGAGTAGTTACCAGCTGGTGTTTCGGGTATCAGATTAAGGGGTTGTTCGATCTCAGTAAGGGAAAAATCTATCAGGTCTTCTACCATGTGAAACAAATCTTGGTCAGGGGTGTCGAAAACGAGTCTTCTTACTTGTTTTCTACAAGGAAGTAAAGGGGATAAATGTAACGCTCCAATTTGTCGAGCATAAGCTCTTGTGATTCTTATGAACTTGTTCAACTCCTCGTGGGGAAGAGCATAAGGTATTTCAGGGAATAAGTGTTCTTCTTCCTCATGTTGAGGTTAGTTACTCATCTCGGGAGTACTCTTTGTATGTGGGTTGTCTTGATGATGAATAATCATGCATATGGGTTGTTTTGAATCTAGAGGCTATGGGGAATATATTATCAGAAATATTATTAGCCATTCATTCGTAAGGCCCTCCTTCTAGTGCCAATTCTGTTAAGGGGTTTGAGATCGTTTAACTCAACAGTTAGAACAAAACCTGCTTAAGAGGCCCAATAAGACTTGTAAGCATTTGATGAGTGGAATGGTTCTCTAGATCTCTGATCCAACCGATTTATCGATGGGCTTTACTAGTGACTGACAGGTGTGTATTTCTATGATACTTTCTCCTTTAGGTTAAATGGTTCTCTTTTTATTCTTTTCTACTCTTAAATTATTATGGTAAGATAAAGATGTTGGTATAAACCATTAGCAGAGGGAAATTATTGTATACTNTTATTGGTATGAGTTGACCTTTGGAAATGTTGTTTCTTCATGTTACTGCATCCTATATATCATTTCTATCTGTTCTAATCAAGCCTGCACAACAAACATGTTAGTAAAAATACATGAAGGGCAATTATGAGAAGGACACAATACTACAACAAATGCAAAAGTGAGGGATCCAATTCTGCAGTTGTACTATACTACATGCATAAAGGACTTAATAGTTATGGTTAAATTCTAGATATCAATATGATAGTATACGATTTAATTGAGTTATATTGGGAATATGAATATGGGTGGCGCTTTTGACAAGGGGATGGAAGTTAATGGCCATGCGATTTTAATTGAGTTATATAGTCTTTATGCATGGTGATTAGGCTATGGTACAGTTTGATCGCGCTATTAGTGATAATTCCATACATTATTTTCTTGGATTGTATAGTTGACATACAATATGGGCCAGATAGAAATTGGATATATGATGTAGATGGCGCAATTAGCAAGAAATTGATGTAGATTCCAACACGGATTTTAAATTAATGGTTTTAATGAAGGGCTTGTTGGAATGTAATGATGAGTTAATGTAATGTGGGTGGAGGAAACATGCCTTTACTCCTTCGATGTCTGCCACCTTAATCAGGCTATTGTTCATTCTTGTTGCTGTGTTTATGCTCAAAAAGTTTAGCAGGGTGGAACCGCTCGGCCAACTCCCCTTTTAAGGAATTCGATTAATAGGTATGTCCTTTTTTTGGCCATTCTTGACTTCGCTTTGGTTATGAAATGATTACTGGCTCAGGTGTATGGGTTTGTGTTTTCCTAAGTGTTGCAACTATGTGAAATTTGGTTTCTGGAAATGAAGGGTGAATGGTTCTTCCTGTAGCGTTTTTGAGTTCATTGAGGTTGTTGATTTCCTAGGTGACAGTTCTTTGTTATCATTGTTGTTTGGTTGAAGGGTTTTTGTTTAATTCTTGGGTGAATAGATATCTTCACGCACTGTCACTAAATCCAGTCTTCGGTTTCTCGGGGTTAATGGTCGAAGATTTTCTATGTCATTATGTTGTGTTTCACTTCGGCATTGGTTGATTGCACCACCAGGGGTCAGGAATTAAGGTTTCTGCTCTTTCTCGTCCCTGTCTTCACCTTTGTGTTGTGAATGTTTATCGGAGAGCACGAGGTTTATACCTTGCATGCATTAACTAACCTTTTCCAGGACAGACTAGAGCCCTACCTTCCTGTTTTGGCCCCTTTCATGGAATTGTTTCCTGTCCATAAACGAATCATAGCCCTCTTTGTGTGTACACCTCTAGCCTCAAAGTTTCACTATTATGAGAAGTTGACTCTGTTCCTCCTATGATGGCTACCGAGAAAACCCTTAACCCTCTAGTCTAGATTTTCATAGGAATATTGTCGGGCCTACCAAGTTTCTACGGGTTATTGTGGTCGATTACTTTGAATACGGACTTGCCATTGGCCGTATGTCAGTCGTGTTGGTATGGCATTTAGTTACTTCCTTTGTGATAATAGCGATAAACCTTACATTGCCAATTTCACTTCCAAAGTTCACAGTCACCCTCATCATGTCAAATAAATCAGTATTATTAATGGAGAAGGCTTATGCCCCGTTTCGATTCGATGCAAGGGTACACGTCGTTTCCATGGCTTGTTTGATTGATTATTTTKTTTTACAACAGTGGCGAATTGTGGTTTGATATATAGTCACTGGTATTTGTAATTATGATGATTTGGATGATGGATGGAATTGGTTACGAGTTCTTTTGTTTTCAACACATGTCGYGTTCTGTGTATGGTGTTTTGCAAAGTAAATTAATGAGCATGGTAACTMTGGTTTTCTTTGGGGCCGAATGACTACTGAACTGGATGACTGTAGAAAGTATATCCACTGCATCCTTGTGTTTGTTGGTTGAATAAGCCTGAGTGTGCATAGCTTGGTCAATCACAGTGTGAATAAATCAAAGAAATATTATATTAAATCGATATCTCAACACGATATGTTGAGTTATTATCGTGGCTGTGTGTTTGCTGTGATAAGTGGAAATGTTGCACCATGGAGTTTGTTAGCTACACACTGTGTGTAGTATGGATAGCTTGTTTTTTATACTCAGGGATGCCCACAGAGTTTTAAGCGTGTTATTTATTGCAATTGACCATTGGTTTGATGACAGTCATGTTGGATAGGTGGCCCAACTTTTAAGTCACATTGAATTGTTTTGTTTTTACAGTGGCATAACTACATTTCCTAGGAAGATTACTCCTACATAGCTTGTGTCTAAATGGTGGTTGTTGGTTGTATGACTAATTGTCATTTCAGGTGTGGAAATTTGGTATTGATTATTTGGGTTACTGTTTATAGATGCTAACGAATATCATTGCATTCTGATGGGCTCTTTTGCAGTAATAGCGACTTCATTATCATTTTGAAAACATAACTTCTGAATATAGTTGTGGATTGAAGAAATGCATCGGCAGTGGTCGATTTTGATAGTTACAGATTGGAAATGGGTATTGTTTGTAAATTGTTATAAAATGAAAAATGTGTGGATGAAGGGAACATAACCTCTTACAAATTGTGTGGAATACTTATTGTTTTGTAATGGCATTGTGTTGGATATTTGATTAATGAATAGTGAACTATTTAAATGCACAAGAATTATTATTTGGTCAAATGATTATTGGTTGATGCATCTTCTTTCATAGAATGTTATGGATCAGTTAATTAATTTCTTGAACGGTAATCATTCTTATCCCCTTCCATTATTTCACTTTATGCTAATTACAAACCCCATCACCTCCCATATTCATCTTTCACTCCCTGTTCTAAGATTGATTACAGTCAAGAAAATTTATGTGTTAAAGTGGATGAAAGTGGTAGTGTCTTGGGTGGATTGCAGTGAATTTTTATTGGTTTTCTTTATAGTTCATTCTTGTTGTCATTGAGCAGTGACCATTTCTTCTCCCCTTTCATTATATCATATTTTTGCTAATTACAAACCCATCATGTATCCCTGAACCCTTTTCACCCCCCTGCTTGTTGATTAACAATAAAAAAAATTGTATGGATTGGATTGCATGAGCCTGATACATTCTGAGCCAAATATAATTCATATTTTTAAGAGTTGTCATGCATGGTTATTTAAAATACTACTTGTTAATTTATTACACATGAAGGATGAGTTTTTTCAGTCAGGAAAGCCATGGCTGAGAAAACAGAGGTAGAGGTAACTGGACCGATGCCCAAGAAGGCACAGGTTCTCTATACCTTTTGAAGTTGATTTAGAAGATCTTGGCCAAATATTTCATGCTGGATTATTTGATTGGATTGGGTAGGGAATAGTCCAACCTAGGCCTGAAAGGCCTCCTTTCCAAGCCCCCAATATCCCTGTACCTCCTCATGTCTCCTTACAACCTGAGGTCCCTGAAAATGATGGATGGCAAGAGATTGTCCACCCGACAGTCTCCCAACATCGTGGCTGGCCCAACTTGTCCTTGCCTACTCCTCCACCTTTGAACCCCATTGTCCAAGCTTCCCCTAACCATTCGCTCGTGCAATCCTCCCATGCTAGCAAGAGATTGAAAATTGAATCCCACCATGCACTTGATAAAGGAAAAGNTATGTGCCTGCTCGAATTTTCCTGGATGCCTAAAAAGGTCCGAGCCAAAGATTTTGAAATTTAGAGTGTTTTCCTTTAGACTCGTTTGCTCTATCCCATTTTAGAACTAGGTCCCCTACTTCAAATTTTTTTTCTTTGGTCTTATGTTTTTCAAACCATATTTTAACTGTCTGTTGATGAGCGGTGAACTTAGCTTTAGATTTTTCCCTTTCTTTATCTAGCATGAGAAGGGTATCAATCCTTTGTTGTAGAGAGGATGAGGGTTGACCTCTTGATGCCTGGTTAAGCTGTAAATATGGAAGATACAATATGTTTTGAAGAGTGTCTTATTTCCCATAAACTAGAAAGTACAGATAATTCCCTATGTCTTCTTTAGGCATTACTCTATCGGCCCATAGGGAATTATGAAGTAAATTATGCCAATTCCTCTGATTTTCAACAATTGTTTTTTTTTTAATTCTTACCACATTTTTGTTAGTTGACTCGACTACCTCATTCCCCTGTGGATAATAGTTTTTATAATATCTTATTATGATCTCTTTATCGAGGGAGAATTCTATCAAGTGTGTGGAAGAGAAATAGGCAGCATTGTCAAAAACGAGGACGGAAGGCATCCCAAAACTTGTTATTAGTTGTTGTTCTAAAAATTGGATCATTGCCATTTCATTAATGTGCATGAGAGGGATAGCCTCTGTCCACCTTGTGAAATAATATGTTGTATTCAAGATATACTTATGTCGTTTCGAATAATTTGGAGTAATTTCTCTGATGACATAAATTCCCCATTGCTCAAAAAGTTTGGATATGTACACCGACTGGAGTGGAATGACTGGTCTCTTTTCCCTACTGACACTCATTTGACAAGATTTACATTTCCTGGCATATGTATGAGCATCTCTGAACAAATTGGGCCAATAATAACCAACCCTTAATATTTTGTGAGTCTTGGTTTCTCCTGCAAAATTTTCATCGGTCGGGCCATCATGGAATTCTTTGAGTACCTTTTTTGCATCATTATGTTCAAGACATCTAAGGAGTACTCCATCATAGTTTACACATAAAAGCACATAATTTATGAGGTGATATTAAGCGGATTTTAACCTGAGGGCTCTCCTTTCTTTAGGGTTTAGGTTCTCTGGACAAGTTCCATGATGCAAGATATAAAACAAGTTTCCATACACAGATTCTTTCCCAGGAGGTATGTGTGAGGATTCTACGCACCATAAGGATAGTTCATTTTCCTAACTGGGGTCTTTTGTGTTGATCAGATCTTAGGCCTCAGGAACCAATTTACACAATCCTTGTTCTTTGACTATTTTGGCAGGTTTTATGTCTAGATCAAATTCTTGAATGAATTCCATCCTATTTCCCCTCTTTTCTCCCATCTCTTGTTGAGTGAACAAAGATCATACCGTTGGATTTGGTACTATGACCTTAGTGTGATTCTTCAGGATATAGGATTTGAAATGCTTGACTACTTTATATACCGTGTAAGCATGTTTGTCTATAGCAGGGTAGTTTAGTTGAGCTCCTCGGGGGTTGGTGCTCATAAAGGACACTGGTGCTTCATTTTTCTCATCATCCTTCTAGGTAAGCACTGCAACCAAGGGTTGGTCATAAGAAAAGGTATAAAGGAAAAAAAAAATTCTAAAGTCAGGGATGTGCAACACTCGTGCTTGGGAGATGACAGTTTTGATGTTATTGAAAGCTCTCGTCCTTTCTTCATCCCATTTAAACTCTGCATCCTTGCGAATATTTTTTTGTAAAGGTTTAACATTTTCAGCAAATTCAGGAGTAAATTTTCTCACAAAGTTGATTTTCTCGAAAAAATATTGCATGGCCTTTTTATTGTGAGGCAAAGGAAGATGCACTATCGCTTTGATCTGCTCAAGGTCGATGTTGATTCCTTCTCGAGATATGATATGACCTAATAATTTTCCTTCCTGTACACCAAATATGGTCTTATTAGGGTTCAAACATATTCCATACTTCCTACACCTTTCAAATATCTGAGTCAAATGTTGATGGTGGTCTTCCTTACATAATCTAAATAGACTACCACGCATTTGTTAATCAATCCTCGAAAAGCTACATCCATTTCTCTCTGAAAAGTTGCCCCTGCGTTAATCAACCCAAAAGGCATGTGTTTATAAATAAAGGTCCCCCACTTGGTTCGGAAGGTAGTTTTTAATCGATCATCTTCTAAAACCAGGACTTGGTTATATCCCGAAAAAGCATCTAGGAGCGAAAAAATTTCAGAGCCAGATACTGCCTGCAAGAGTTGTTCCATGGGAGGCACTGGGTAGTTATCTTTTTTTGATGCTCAGTTAAGGTTTCTAAAATCTACACACAACCAGATTTCCCCATACTTCTTTCTAACATGCACCAGATTGGCTACCCATGCAGAATGTCTTACCTGAACGATAATCTTAGCATCTAATAACCTTTTCAACTCTTGATACATTAGGGGTTCCAAATATGGGTGGTACTTTATAAGATTTTGTTGGAAGGTTTTTATTCCAGATTTTAATGGGATTGTATGTTGGATAATGCGAGTATCATATGTTTTCAATTCTTGGTAGGACAAAGAAAAAACATCTTGATATTCTTTAAATAGTTTAAGATAAGCCTTCCTTTCTTCTTTGGATATCACCTTACCTAGGTTGACATTCTTGGGGTTCTTAGGGGTGCCTAGGTTTATAGTTTCGTATATAGAGCATGAGCTCCATGTTTTTACATCTTTCGTCCCTTTAAATATTTCTCTTAGGTCGAAAAGGTTCTCCAAATTGGACACTCCTATGGGTATTGTGTGAAACTTTGGTTTTTCATTGGGGTGATATGTACCCCTTTTCTGTTTGTGGAGATTCGACTCTGTGAGTAGTTCTTGGAATATTTCATCATCAATGGCCAAATCCTTAAAATTCTCCTAGTTAGTCAGGAAATATACAATATGTTTATCCCCTTCAAAGACTTTCCAGTTAGAAATGTTATTAGGCTTCTACAGTCTATAGAGCGCTTCCACTGTAAACCTTGAGGCTTCATAGTCTTCTAAATGAGATAATATTGAGGTTGCAGTGGCCAAAGAATTAGCAAGAGTATTTTTTGTCCTGGGAACATTGGTAATGTTGAAGGCCTCAAAAGTTTATATTAGCCTATGTACTTCTTGTTGGTAGTTCCTCAAGTGAGGTGAATTGAAATGAATGGTATTATTTACTTGTCTAACGATAATTTCTGAGTCTCCAAAAACTTTCAATTCATTGACATATAAGTCTATGGCCTTCTTTAGTCCCTGAACTAGAGCTTCATATTCAGCAGTGTTGTTAGTGCATTCAAATTCTAATATCCAGGATAAGAAGTTTTGTTTCCCTTTTGGGTCAATTAGGATACACCCTACTCCTGACCCCTCTTGCGATTTAGAACCATCAAAGTAGAGCATCCAAACTTGTGAGGAAACATAAGTAACTTCATGCCTAACTATTTTCTCATTTTCATCTTCCTTGCTTGCTACCCCTGATGGATAATTCTGACAGAATATGTTTTCTTCTGCGGCTGTCAGTAGGTTCACTTGAAAGGTCATTTCGGAGTTTTGATCGAGAGGTATGTTAGTGAAGAGAGGGGAGAAATTGTCAAAATCAGAATCGCAAGAGTAGGTTCCTGACACAGGGAAATCTTTCGATGAGGGTTCATTGGGAGTCTCTAAATCAGTAATAGTATGTTTGAGATATCTTTCTCTATCAATCCTAATCATGTTTTTATGTCCTTTTAATGGAAACCAGAGGTGATCCCAGTCATTACTAAAGTATCCATTTAATTTCTCAGACCAATCTTGGCTAAGTAACAATCCATATGCTTTTGGGATGTCTACTACGATTATGTCGATTAATTGAACAAATTTTGGGTATGTAGCCATTCTTATCATGACATATTTAAGTTTCCCAATAACCTTCACCTGAGTCTCATCTAGTTTTATAACGTGTTTATCACTTTTGAGTGGGGTTGCATTCAATTTCTTGCAGACTAACAATAACATGACATTGGAAGATGCCCCTAAATCGACTAGGCAATTATGTAGGTTTTTGTTAAAGAATTCAAACGTTAAAAGGAAAGGAGGAACAAAAGGCTTTCCCTCTTTGTCTAAAGAGAAAGTGTTCACACTCGGTTTATTTGCTAAATATATGGGGGATGGGACCTCTCTTAGGTAAGTACTTGTCATAGGGGCTTCTATTGATTCTAAGGCCTGTAAAAGGAAATCCTTTTGTTGAGGGATCCTACACATGTCCATGATAGACACAATAGCCTTCATCTTCTTCAAGTCTTCTACCACATTATAGTCCAACTTAGGAGCTCCTTGTGTGTGGATGTTTGTGGGATTCTTTTGAGAAGGAAATAAGGCTTTTGGGTGATCGACCGCTTGATTCCCTCTAGGTAACTAAGTAGTGGTGGGATTAGTTTGAACTGGTTGAGTTCTACCTCACATATGTACAACTAGGACTTCAGAGGGAGGTTCTTTCACTTTAGTGGCGTCGTTGAAAGGGATTAGGAGGTTGGAATCCCATAACAACATGGTTGTCTCTTCTGGTGGCTCTTTACTTTCCTAGTCGATGGCATTTATTATCAAGCCATTGGGTTGTTCGGTTAGGGAGAATTCATATAGGAATAAATTATCCATTAAATTCATAGAATGCACCCATTGAGGGCAGTCCATTTATGAATGATTCTCTTGGTGGTATGTGCAGAAAGAGTCAGGCGCTATAATCCCTAAGTCAATGTTTAGGTTAGCTGGGGGAGTTTCTATAGCTTTGAAAGATGGATTTATTTTAAAGAATGGATTATAAGGTATTTTATTTTGGTTTCCCTCCCGAACACTCCTTTTCATATCTACGATCTCGTTGGAGATTTTTTTTATCATCCATTGTAGGTTTTCTAGATCTCCCTTCCTTATCAGGACCGGTTTTTGTTTGTTTTACCAGGGTCTTGTTAACAAAAGTCTTGTCTTAGGTAGAGGTTGGGTTTATTTTTTTATCAATGATATCTTACCTTCTTTCCATCCTTTCATTTGGAATTCAATCATTTTAGATTCCTTGAAATTTTCGGCCAGGGTATGTTTGGCAACCCTTTTTACGAACATGGAGATAGAGGTTAGAAGAGCGTTAGCGTATACTTCAATTTGCAACTCCTGAGTAGGTTTAGCTTTGGGTTGAAATTTGTTCAGGATAATGGTAAACCTTTGGTTGAAATATTTAAACTTCTCTTTTGGACTCATAGTGGCAGCAGGAATTTCAACCATTAAATCTCTTGTGGTGGTTTCTTCTGCAAATTTGTCTAAGAAATCCTTTTGAAACTTCGTCCAGCTAGTTATGGATCCAACTGGTAGGTTAAAATACCAAGTCGAGGATGAATTATCAAAGGTATAGGAAAAATACTACACACTACATCTTCATGTTGTACGTTCATCAATCTTATAGCTAATATGAACTTCTCGATATGGTCCTCAGGCAATCCAGAGGTTTCGGGATCAAATTTTGGGCGTAATGTTTCTAGATGTCGGGGTAGGTTATGCACCCGTCCTAGGATTTCTAAAGCATCTCTAGGCAACCATGGATGATTATATGAGGTTGATTTCCCCTTTCTTCATTGTTATCATTATTAACCTCCATGTCTTATGATTTAAAAGCTGAGCGATACGAGTTAGACCTTTCCTCATCAGATTCAAAATCATCAAGTTCATAGTAGTTACTAGCTGGTGTTTCGTGTATCAGATTAAGGGGTTGTTCGATCTCAGTAAGGGAAAAATCTATTAGGTCTTCTACCATGTGAAACAAATTTTGGTCAGGGGTGTCGAAAACGAGTCTTCTTACTTGTTTTCTACGAGGAAGTAAAGGAGCTAAATGTAACGCTCCAATTTGTCGAGCGTAAGATCTTGTGATTCTTATGAATTTGTTCAACTCCTCGTGGGGAAGAACATAAGGTATTTCAGGGAATAAGTGTTCTTCTTCCTCATGTTGAGGTTAGTTACTCATCTTGGGAGTACTCTCTGTATGTGGGTTGTCTTGATGATGAATAGTCATGCATATGGGTTGTTTTGAATCTAGAGGCTATGCAGAATATATTATCATAAATATTATTAGCCATTCCTTCGTAAGGCCCTCCTTCTAGCACCAATTTTGTTGAGGGGTTTGAGATCCTTTAACTCAACAGTAGGAAAAAAAATTGCTTAAGAGGCCCAATAAGACTCGTAAGCATTTGATGAGTGTAATGGTTCTCTAGATCTCTGATCCGACCGATTTATCGATGGGCTTTACTAGTGACTGATAGGTGTGTATTTCTATGATACTTTCTCCTTCAGGTTAAATGGTTCTCTTTTTATTCTTTTCTACTCTTAAATTATTATGGTAAGATAAAGATGTTGGTATAAACCATTAGCAGAGGGAAATTATTGTATACTGAAGAATATTGAGCTTATGATAACCTTTATACCTCAGCATGCATACAATGATAATCAGACCTATTCCAAGCTTATCAATAATTCTTTTAACTAGAAAAAATTCAACATTGACTGAGATAACAATTATATAAAGGAAAGCACATATGTAATAAAGATGAGTGTAATAAAATTAGTTCTCTTATCTCTACTATCAATCACATATTAACACAACGATCTATTTTCATCATTTAGAACAAAAGAAATGTTATAGTATTGAAAGATTACTTAAAAATAAATACAACAACTCTTACTCAACACAGCAGTGTTGACGATTGAAATCGACAATGTAGTTTCGCCTGCAAAGTGTTGCTAAAGCCTATTATTATAAAAAACTAAATAATACTAGTAGGTGGGACCCCTTGAACTATTGAAGATCAGATCTGCTCATTTTTTATGTTGTGATGATGTGCAACATAGTTTACATGGTTGACGAAGTATTGTTGTTATTGGTATGAGTTGAGCTTTGGAAATGTTGTTTCTTCATGTTACTGCATCCTATATATCATTGCTATCTGTTCTGATCACGCCTGCAAAACAAACATGTTAGTAAAAATACATGAAGGGCAGTTTTGAGAAGGACACAATACTACAACAAATGCAAAAGTGAGGGATCCAATTCTGCAGTTGTATTATACTACATGCATAAAGGAATTAATAGTTATGGTTAAATTCTAGATATCAATATGATAGTATACGATTTAATTGAGTTATATTGAGAATATGAATATGGGTGGCGATTTTGACAAGGGGATGGAAGTTAATGGCCATGCGATTTTAATTGATTTATATAGTCTTTATGCATGGTGATTAGGCTATGGTACAGTTTGATCGCGCTATTAGTGATAATTCCATACATGATTTTCTTGGATTGTATAGTTGACATACAATATGGGCCAGTTAGAAATTGGATATATGATGTAGATGGAGCAATTAGCAAGAAATTGATGTAGATTCCAACACGGATTTTAAATTAATGGTTTTAATGAAGGGCTTGTTGGCATGTAATGATGAGTTAATGTAATGTGGGTGGAGGTGACATGCCTTTACTCCTTCGATGTCTGCCACCTTAATCGGGCTATTGTTCATTCTTGTTGCTGTGTTTATGCTTCGAAAGTTTAGCAGGGTGGAACCGCTCGGCCAACTCCTGTTTTAAGGAATTCAATTAATAGGTATGTCCTTTTTTGGGCCATTCTTGACTTCACTCTGGTTATGAAATGATTACTGGCTCAATTGTATGGGTTTTGTTTTCCTAAGTGTTGCAACTGTGTGAAATTTGGTTTCTGGAAATGAAGGGTGAATGGTTCTTCCTGTAGCGTTTTTGAGTTCATTGAGGTTGTTGATTTCCTGGGTGACAGTTCTTTGTTATCACTGTTGTTTGGTTGAAGGGTTTTTGTTTAAGTCTTGGGTGGATAGATATCTTCACGCGCTGTCACTAAATCCAGTCTTTGGTTTCTCGGGGTTAATGGTCGAAGATTTTCTACATCATTATGTTGTGTTTCACTTCGGCATTGGTTGATTGCACCACCAGGGGTCATGAATTAAGGTTTCTGCTCTTCCTTGTCCCTGTCTTCACCTCTGTGTTGTGAATGTTTATCGGAGAACACGAGGGTTATACCCTGCATGCATTAACTAACCTTTTCTAGGACAGACTAGAGCCCTACCTTCCTGTTTTGGCCCCTTTCATGGAATTGTTTCCTGTCCATAAACGAATCATAGCCCTCTTTGTGTGTACACCTCTGGCCTCAAAGTTTCACTATTACGAGAATTTGACTCTGTTCCTCCTATGATGGCTACCGAGAAAACCCTTAACCCTCCAGTCTGGAGTTTCATAGAAATATTGTCGGGCCTGCCAAGTTGCTACGGGTTATTGGGGTCGATTACTTTGAATACGGACTCGCCACCGGCCATATGCCAGTCGTGTTGGTATGGCATTTAGTTACCTCCTCTGTGATAATAGCGATAAACCTTACATTGCCAATTTCACTTCTAAAGTTCACAGTCACCCTCATCATGTCAAATAAATTAGTATTATTAATGGAGAAGACTTCTATTCGATGCAAGGGTACACATCGTTTCCACAACTTGTTTGATTGATTATTTTGTTTTACAACAGTGGCAAATTGTGGTTTGATATACAGTCACTGGTATTTGCACTTATGATGATTTGGATGATGGATGGCATTGGTTACGAGTTCTTTGTGTTTTCCACACATGTCATGTTCTGTGTATGGTGTTTTGCAAAGTAAATTAATGAGCATGGTAACTATGGTTTTCTTTGGGGCCGAATGACTACTGAACTGGATGACTGTAGAAAGTATATCCACTGCATCCTTGTGTTTGTTGGTTGTATAAGCCTGAGTGTGCACAACTTGGTCAATCACGGTGTGACTAAATCAAAGAAATATTATATTAAATCGATAGCTCAACATGATATGTTGAGTTATTATCGTGGTTGTGTGTTTGTTGTGATAAGTGGAAATGTTGCACCATGGACTTTGTTAGCTACACACTGTGTGTAGTATGGATAGCTTGTTTTCTATACTCAGGGATACCCATAGAGTTTTAAGCGTGTTATTTATTGCAATTGACCATTGGTTAAGGAAGGCGTGTTGTTGATGACAGTCGTGTTGGATAGGTGGCCCAACTTTTAAGTCACATCGAATTGTTTTGTTTTTACAGTGGCAAAACTACATTTCCTGGGAAGATTACTCCTACATAGCTTGTGTCTAAATGGTGGTTGTTAGTTGTATGACTAATTGTCATTTCATGCATGGAAAGTTGGTATTGATTATTTGGGTTATTATTTATAGATGATAACGAAATCATTGCATTCTGATGGGCTCTTTTGCACTAATAGCAACTTCATTATCATTTTGAAAACATAACTTCTTAATATAGTTGTGGATTGAAGAAATGCATCGACAGTGGTCGATTTTGATAGTTACAGATTGGAAATGGGTATTGTTTGTAAATTTCTATAAAATGCAGAATGTGTGGATGAAGGGAACATAACCTCTTACAAATTGTGTGGAATACTTATTGTTTTGTAATGGCATTGTGTTGGATATTTGATTAATGAACAGTGAACTAGTTAAATGCACAAGAATTATTATTTGGTCAAATGATTATTGGTTGATGCATCTTCTTTCACAGAATGTTATGGATCACTTAATTAATTTCATGAACGGTAATTGTTCTTCTCCCCTTCCATTATTTCACTTTCCACTAATTACAAACCCCGTCACCTCTCATATTCATCTTTCACTCCCTGTTCTGAGATTGATTACAGTCAAGAGAATTTATGTGTTAAAGTGGATGAAAGTGGCAGTGTCTTGGGTGGATTGCGGTGAAGTTTTATTGGTTTTCTTTATAGTTCATTGTTGTTGTCATTGAGCAGTGACCATTTCTTCTCCCCTTTCATTATATCATATTTTCGCTAATTACAAACCCCTCATGTATCCCTGAACCCTTTTCACCCCCTGCTCGTTGATTAACAATAAAAAAAATTGTATGGATTGGATTGCATGAGCCTGATACATTCTGAGCCAAATATAATTCATATTTTTAAGAGTTTTCATGCATGGTTATTTAAAAGACTACTTGTTAATCGATTACACATGAAGGATGAGTTTTTTCAGTTAGGGAAGCCATGGCCGAGGAAACAGAAGTAGAGGTAATTGGACCAATGCCCAAGAAGGCACATGTTCTCTATACATTTTGAAGTTGATTTAGAAGAGCTTGGCCAAATGTTTCATGCCAGATTATTTGATTGGATTGGGCAAGGAATAGTCCAACCTAGGCCTGAAAGGCCTCCTTTACAAGCCCCCAATATCCCTATACCTCCTCATGTCTCCTTACAACCTGAGGTCCCTGAAAATGATGGATGGCAGGAGATTGTCCACCCGACAGTCTCCCAACATCGTGGCTGGCCCAACTTGTCCTTGCCTACTCCTCCAACTTTGAACCCCATTGTCCAATATTCCTCTAACCATTCGCCCATGCAATCCTCCCATGCTAGCAAGAGATTGAAGACTGAATCCCACCATGCACTTGATAAAGGAAAAGCCATTGTTGCCCCTTCCTCACCCTCCAATGACTCTGATAGATCCGTGTCTTCACGGATACATTTGAGGGACGATTGTTCCCATGTGATTAGTGAGATTAAGCCTAAAGGCTCTGCACAACCAAGGGAAAATTCAGGGAAATCAAGAGGTGACAGAAACAACCAAGGAAGGGTTTCATCACAGACTGGAAAATATGGCTTTTGAGTTTTATGTATATCTTGTTTTATGACAGTTGACTTCATGGATCTTGGACAACATGTTTTATTTTGGATATATGAGTATTATTTTTTTGAAATAATTTCAAATTTCATGAGATAAAATTGCCAAAAGTAAATATGTTGATGGGATACACAAGGAGGTGTGTTTTAATTAACTAATGGTCATGTCATGATTGTTATGATTGTTATGAACTAAAGGGAGTCACAAGGGGTCCCACCTACTAGTTATTATTTATTTATGACCCTTATTATAATTATTAMTTTTCCCCCTAACTAAAGTTAGTTGAGTTTTTTTAAGTAACTTAACTAATGAGTTGGTTTAACTTATTCAACCAATTCTAACTTGTTAAAAGCAAGAGGAAAGGGAGGAACAGGAGGAGGATAGAAGCAGAAGCATGCTAAGGTTTTCTCTTTGAGTTTATGTTGAGATAGTTAAATTTTAATCCATTCATATATTCATCACAACCTAATTCTCTTTTGTGATAGCAGGGTTTTATTGTAGACAACAATATTCAGGGTTGAATCAAATTATTCAGACACTTGTTTTTTAGAGGTGTTGATCTATCTTTGATAGTCTGTGTTGTCTGTTTGTGAATTAATTTTCATGACCGATAAAGGCTATTGTGCAGAGTTGACTGGGCAACAATCTGTGGAAAG
>JZKD02S1770484.1:28441-39751 GCA_000966675.3 Picea glauca
CAGACTTTGATATATATGCCATCTATGATTTATCGGCAAAGGAAAATGCTCAACAAAGTTGAGAATGTGCCCAACAACTCTAAAACAAACTTAGAAACTTCTAAGTAAATAGAAATGACTAAGAACAAAGGGCCATTGATTTCCTCCTCCATAATCAATCTACGGGTATGATTAAAGAGTTGTTAGTTTGGATTATTGACCCATGGGGACTAAATTAATATAAAATGATCTTAAACAAAATGCCACAAAGTTTTCATTTCTAAACCATACATAGAAGACCATTAACTTATAGTTCATACTATTTTCCATTCATAAATAAATACAACCACAACAATCATCACACATAGACTCAAAATTTACCCTAGAAACCCAAATGGGAAAACCAACATTCTTTTGGCTCCATCCAAGCTCTTTATTATTCAGTAGTGGAAAATTTGCATGTAAGATCTCTAATTAATCTCTATGCTCCCCAGTGACATCTAGGAAACCTCTCTACATCATTCACAACCAAAAAACCCTTTTCTCATTATGGGGATACATGATATATAATGTTGAGTTGATTGGCAGGATAGTTGGAAGGTTAGGCATCCCCAACTATTCAATTTCTCTCCAATTCATTTCTCATTCATTTCTTTATTTGCTTTTTTTTTCCTATGTGGAAAAGATATTATGAGAGTCTCATTATTACTTTACATACAAAAATATAAAGCTTTAATTTACATATATTACATACAAAATGGACATCAATCATGATGGAATATGACCATTCACATATACAATTCAATATCCTTCATCGTCCATAGCCTTAAAATTTTCTTGTGATGGTCATCCTAGAGATTGTGCTGATTTCCAATTATTCTTTTCAGATCCGATTCAAATCACACCTCCCTATTGGGAGACTTTTGGTCCCCAAAATATATCAAGGATAGATGAGGTAACTTGCTTACAATTTGGTTCCTCTCATACCACTTCACTTTCCTTGCAGTCTATCCCTTGAGACCATTTTTCCACATTTCTTGCTACCCCCTATGAGTTGTCTTCTCCTTGTGTTGCAAAGACATGTCTTCCTTCAACTCTGCGAGACCATGAGGTGCAAGTTCTTCCACGGTGGGAAGAACCTGATGTTCTTCCTCCTCATCTGGCATGAAGGGTTCAAACAACTTCAAATATTCCACGCTATCCACTGAGATGATATGCATATAAGGCGTAATATTTAGTTTGAAGGTGTTCTCATTCACTTGTTCAATGATCTCAAATGGTCCATATCTAAGGGGCTTGAGTTTTTTTGTTTCTCCTTCCAGTCGCTCCTTATAGAGGTAGAGCCACACCTTTTCTCTAACATTGAATTTATGATATTTCCTATGTTGGTCATGCATGGATTTATGAAAATCTTGGCTCTTCTCAAGTTTCTCCTAAACCCTTAGATGTATATGCATGATCATGTCCAGGAATGTGCTTTCTTTCTATTCTTCTCCTTGTACTTATAATTCTTCCTTTTTTTTACATAAACAATATCAAATGGTGGAGGTAAATAACCAAAAAAAGTCTCTAAAGGAGACTTTTTGGTGGAATAATGAATTTTTATGTTCTAAGAGTGTTGAATGTAGACTATTTGTTCATCCCAAGTCTGTGGATGTTTTTTGTTGTAACCTCTCAACAATTGCACTAGCATATTGTTTACAACCTCGGTTTGTCCATCAGTATGAGGATGGAAGGAAGTGGAGTAATTCAACTTGGTATCCATTATTTCCCAAAGAATTGTCCAAAATATTCCCAAGAACCTATTGTCTTGGTCATATATGATGGAGGTTGGCAATCTGAAGTGTACCCAGACATGGATGAAAAATAATTCAGTTGCTTCTCATCTAGATATTGTCTTCTTATAGGGGATTATCACACACATTTTACTGAAGCGGTCTACCATAACAAACAAATAGTCATGGCATCTACGAGTCATAGGAAAACCTCCAAACAATTCCATGGAGATGCTCTCCCAAGGCCTATTTGGTACTGGAAATTGCATGTTCAAACCAAGTTTTCAGTTGCTTGGCTTGCTAGTGATACAAATAACGCAGTCTCTAACAAACTTTTCCACTTTCTCCTACATATTTTTCCAATACACATATCATTGCAAATTTTCCACTTCCTTTGTCATGCCAAAATTCCCAACAACCCTAGAAGTGCATGCTTCTCTCATCAACTAAACGCTTATGTCTCGGGGTATGCATAGTTTGTCCAGTTTGTACAACAATCCTTCTTGAAGGTGGTATTCATTTCCTTCCATGATAGCAACCAAAATCTTCTTTAGTTGCTTGTATAATCCTATAAAATACTCATCTCTCTCATAATATTCACTCATAAGTTCATGAGTTAAAGGCTCAAGATTCATTTGTAGGAAAATTTGTTGTCATTGATGTCAACCCTAGATGAAGCTCTAAAGAAAATCCAAAATCCCCTAGAAGTGATGGGTTTATTTGAAGAAATATCCAAAATTATCCCCTTATGGAATATCTCTAAGCATGGCCCTCACAGGAAGATGCTTTGAATAATTCTACAAGAATCTGTAGTTGTTAAGAAAATAAGTTACAATGTACGGTCAAGAAGCCTTGAATCCCAAAGGTGTGGTCATGAATCCAAAAATTGATTGAAGAAAAAGAGTATGAAGGACATTGAAAATGCATGCAAAACCTCCATGTATTGATATTCCTCATCATATTGTTTCAAACGGTAGGTGGCACTCCATGTGATTCCTCGCGTTTGAGGAGATATTCCCTCTTAAATATGGTCATGTAATATTTGTCCAAAAGAAGATACAGGTCATCCCTAAAGACAAGTAAAGGAGGTACTTGGAAGGATATACATATACATAAATAAAATATCATTTTGATAAATCAAGTGTGTGATATCTTACAACAATATTGACAGTGAATTTCAGAGGAAAGATGAAGTGAAGAAGGGATAAATTTCATGGGAAGATGAAGTCTTGTGATGNGCTTCTCTCATCAACTAAACGCTTATGTCTCGGGGTATGCATAGTTTGTCCAGTTTGTACAACAATCCTTCTTGAAGGTGGTATTCATTTCCTTCCATGATAGCAACCAAAATCTCCTTTAGTTGCTTGTAGAATCCTATAAAATACTCATCTCTCTCATAATATTCACTCATAAGTTCACGAGTTAAAGGCTCAAGATTCATTTGTAGGAAAATTTGTTGTCATTAATGTCAACCCTAGATGAAGCTCTAAAGAAAATCCAGAATCCCCTAGAAGTGATGGGTTTATTTGAAGAAATATCCAAAATTATCCCCTTATGGCATATCTCTAAGTATGGCCCTCACAGGAAGATGCTTTGAATAATTCTACAAGAATATGTAGTTGTTAAGAAAATAAGTTACAATGTACGGTCAAGAAGCCCTGAAGCCCAAAGGTGTGGTCATGAATCCAAAAATTGATTGAAGAAAAAGAGTATGAAGGACATTGAAAATGCATGCAAAACCTCCATGTATTGATATTCCTCATCATATTGTTTCAAACGGTAGGTGGCACTCCACGTGGTTCCTCACGGTTGAGTAGATATTCCCTCTTAAAGATGGTCATGTAATATTTGTCCAAAAGAAGATACAGATCAGCCCTAAAGACAAGTAAAGGAGGTACTTGGAAGGATATACATATACATAAATAAACTCTCATTTTGATAAATCAAGTGTGTGATATCTTACAACAATATTGACAGTAAATTTCAAAGGGAAGATGAAGTGAATAAGGGAGAAATTTCATGGGAAGATGAAGTCTTGTGATGATGTGGTCTAAGGTATGTTTTTTAAAGGTCATCTTTTCATTTTCACTATAATTTTTTTTATAGAATGATTCAGATAAAAAATCTTGAATATTGTTGATAAGACATATCAAGGTACTTGTGGTACAACTTTCAGTTTCTAGGTCATTTTACTTTTGGAGATACACTCTAGAAAAGATACGGTTTTTTACTAGTCCTGTAACTAGTCTCAAACAGGTGTTCCGGGTAAAAAAATCATAACTTCTTCATAAAGGATCCAAATTCTATTATACAAATTGAAATGGAAATAGTACAGTCCTTAGTAGTTTTTTCTATGAATTTTCATAATCATATATCAAATATTGAGTGTGTGGCATTGTTGTACAAGTTCACTCTCTATAATGGGCCAAAATTCAAGAAGGTCTTCCATTTTTGCTATATCTCTTTTTTAGTGATGATTAAAGGAGAGAAACTTGGAGGAATTTTAGAGAACATACAAAATAATATTGGGTACAATTTTTATAACTTGATTCATTATAGGTACAAAGTTATATTTTTTGGAAGTTAGGGTTTGTGACTGATCCAAAAACTAGTCCAAAAAATGTGTTCAAGATAAATTTAAGAAGTGATGTTGGGGTTTATACATGGACCCATGTGGACCTAGGATTTTTATTTGGACCTGATTTCTATGTTGACCTAGTTTTTATGTATCAATGATAATGACAGAGAGAATGACATAGATAGTGATAGAGACAGTGATAATGACAATGACAGTGACAGTGATTTGTGAGTATATTGACAACAACATTTGGTGCAGATTTGTGGGAGGGATTTGGAGAATATTGGTTGAGGACCTAGAGATTATATCAGATCAGACCATATTTTGAGAATAAATTTGAAATAAGGGTGGTTCAAAGAAGGAGATTGAAGTTTGCTTCAGGTTGGTTCCTAAGAAACATGGGTGGCTGGGTGGAGCACGAGAAGATTGGTGTCTTAATATAGAAGGTTGGTGCTTGTAGGGGAGTTGCAACTTCCTTTTATTTGGTGCTTATTAAACTAGGGGGTTGGAGCCTCATTCCATTTGGAGCTAGATAATCTATGGATTTGTTGCTTCCTTTAGGTTGGAGCCTATAAACTAGGGGGTTGGAGCCTCCTTCCAGATGGAGCTAGAGAATTTAAGGAGTTGTATCTTCCTTAAGGTTGGAGCATATAAAAAAGGATTTGGTTCCTCCTTCCAATTGGTGCTATATAATTTTATAAGTTGGCTCTTCTAGTGGATGTAATTTTCAAGATATATGTTAAAAAGAGTTCCATGATTTTCTCCCATTTGGGTTTCTGCGTAAAATTCTTGTGTACTGTGTATCTGTGGTTAAATGTTTATAATATATTGAATGCAATCATAAAGTGATACATTTTTTATAAGTTAATGTTACATGTTGTGATTAAAAAATGGTAAAAAGTGCTCAATACTGATTCACCCCCCCTCTCAGTATTGGTGAATATTCCAACAACATTATCATCCCAATTGTTGCAATATTCTTCAGTGGTGGTTAAGAGAGCATGTTTTATAGTCTATTCATGACTCCTTTATTGTACTTGATCAATAAATGAAATTGTTTCAAGAAACCTAACCACTTGTAATGTCTCACCTATTGCATCTTGCTCTGACTCTATAGATACTAAAGGGGTTGATGATCTATGTGTATGATAGTCTCTTTTCCAAAGAGGTAATGCTTCCACTTCTTCACTGCTTGTAAAATAGAAATTATATCCTTATAATATGTGGGATAATCAAGCACTTCTCCATCAAACAACTCTTAATGGTAGCACACAGGTCTTCCTCCTTACATGAGTACTGCTCCTAATGCATATCCACTAGCATCAATATCTAGCTCAAAAGGTCGTTGCAAATTTGGAATGGATAACACTAGAGAATCATTGATTTTCTTCTTCAAGTATTCAAATTATATTTGTTGTGTCTTTCCCCAATTAAAGATATTTCCTTTGGCAGTCACGAGGTGTAATGGTGCTTCTACCATAGAGAAATTTACAATGAATTTATTTAAATACTGAGCTACTCCCATGAAACTCTTGACCTATGTCACATTGGTGGGAATAGGCCATTGGATGATGGCTGCAATATTCTTTGGATCTACCCTCAACTCTCCTCGTCCAATCATGTGTCTAAGACATATCAAGGAGGTATTTCCTAACACACATTTCTGCAAGTTGGAAATCAATTGAGTCTTCTTGAAGGTCTCTAGTACATGTGTCACATGTGAGAGGTGATCTTTCCAAGTATTGTTAAATATTAGTATGTCATCCAAATATACTATTACAAAATAATCAACGAAGGGATGTAGCACATCATTCATGAGTCTCATAGTCGTTGCAGGTGCATTGCATAATCCAAAAGGTATTACTAACCACTCGTACAAACCTTGTCTTGTTTTGAACATTGTCTTCCACACGTCTTCTACTTTGATCCTCACTTGGTGGTAAACTGATTTGAGGTACAACTTAGTGAATAATTTGTCTTGTTGCAGTTGATCCAACAAGTCATCAATCCTTGTAAAAGGATATCTATTATTGATGGTGATATTATTTATGGCACGATAATCAATGCACATTCTCCAACTTCCATCTTTCTTTGGAACCATGATGACAGGTGAACCACATGATGATGTACTAGGTATGGTGACTCCTTGATCCAAAAACTAATGCAATTGCTTCTTTACTTCATTTTCTTTGATGAAAGACTACCTATAAATCCTAATTTTTTGTAGTGATGACTCCAACAACAATTAAATATCGTGTTCAAACTCTCCCTTGGGTGGAAATCCCTAAGGCTCTTAAAACACTTCCCTGTAGGATGCAATTAGGTGTTTTAGTTGTTGATGTTTCTCACCGCTACATCCTTCCAATGATTCCTTCATATCCAAATCATTTTCTTCTCCTTGTTGCATTCCTTCTCTCAGAAACAACAAGACAAACTTCTTTGTACTTCCCATGATTCTTCTTTCCTGATGAGAAATGATTAGAGAGAGCTTATATTTGTCTTGGTGTGAATTTATGGAATACTCTTTTCCATCCCTGACTAGCCTATACTAGTTTTCTCTCCTTATGAAAATAGGATCCCTCATGTACAAATATGAACTTCCCAATATGACTCCACATATGTCCATAGGAACCACATCTACGACTACAACTACTTCATCAACAAAGTTCTGATTAATGGAAAACTTAAATTTGCATTGCTTGCTCACTTTCAATTCCACATATTTCCTTACCCAGTGTAGGGGGTATGGATGTGGATGATATTGAGTTTCCATCCCAAGTTTCTAAAACGTTGTGTAGATATCAAGTTGGATTGTGAAACGGGATCAAACAAACAATCCACCTTGCTTTGCTTCATCTGGATTTTAATGCAGAAAAGTTTAGTCATCACCTTCTTCTCATTGTGATTGCAACCAACTAATGCCACCTCCTTATGAATATTAGTGTAGTTAATCTTCCCTTTCAATTCTGAGGTGTTATCCACATGTTCCTCGACATCCACTGATATCGATGCTTTCTTCTTATTTTTTCTAAAAATATTTGGGGCACTTCTCAGCGTGCAATTTCCAACAATTTTCCTCAATGTGTCCCTTTAGATCACATCCTTTACATTGTTGGGTGGAAGATGTTTCTCTTGTGTTGTTGCCACAATATTCTTCTCATTCCAATTCTTCTTGTTTTTCCTCTTTCTTTGTTTCTCTTGTGGTTCTACTTGCTTGTGAGCACTCGTTTGTTTCTTATGCTTGTCTCCTTCAAGGTATTGTGCTTGAATATTGGCATCATCAATTGTCTTTGGTTTGAATAACATCGGTTGTCTATGAATCTGAGGTAAAAATTCCCCCAAATACTTGAATAACATGTCTGGACTTTTGAGAGATACTCCCATTTGAATTAATCTCTTCCTGAACTCTGGAGTGAACTCATGCATTGATTGTCATTACCTATGCCTAAAGTAATTCCATACTATTTGTTGGTGTTCCTAAAATATTATTGGATAAAACTAATATTTGNAATTGCTTCTTTACTTCATTTTCTTTGATGAAAGACTACCTATAAATCCTAATTTTTTGTAGTGGTGACTCCAGCAACAATTAAATCTCATGTTCAAACTCTCCCTTGGGTGGAAGTCCCTAAGGCTCTTGAAACACTTCCCTATAGGATGCAATTAGTTGTTTTAGTTGTTGATGTTTCTCACCACTACATCCTTCGAATGATTCCTTCATATCCAAATCATTTTCTTCTCCTTGTTGCATTCCTTCTCTCATAAACAACAAGACAAACTTCTTTGTACTTCCCATGATTCTTCTTTCCTGATGAGAAATGATTAGAAAGAGCTTATATTTGTCTTGGTGTGAATTTATGGAATACTCTTTTCCATCCCTGACTAGCCTATACTAGTTTTCTCTCCTTATGAAAATATGATCCCTCACGTACAAATTTGAACTTCCCAATATGACTCCACATATGTCCATAGGAACCACATCTACGACTACAACTACTTCATCAACAAAGTTCTGATTGATGGAAAACTTAAATTTGCATTGCTTGCTCACTTTCAATTCCACATATTTCCTTACCCAATGTAGGAGGTATGGATGTGGATGATATTGAGTTTCCATCCCAAGTTTCTAAAACGTTGTGTAGATATCAAGTTGGATTTTGAAACGGGATCGAACAAACAATCCACCTTGCTTTGCTTCATCTGGATTTTAATGCAGAAAAGTTTAGTCATCACCTTCTTCTCCTTGTGATTGCAACCAAATAATGCCACCTCCTTATGAATATTAGTGCATTTAATATTCCCTTTCAATTCTGAGGTGTTATCCACATGTTCCTCGACATCCACTGATATTGATGCTTTCTTCTTATTTTTTCTAAAAATATTTGGGGCATTTCTCAGCGTGCAATTTCCAACAATTTTCCTCAATGTGTCCCTTTAGATCACATCCTTTACATTGTTGGATGGAAGATGTTTCTTCTTGTGTTGTTGCCACAATATTCTTCTCATTCCACTTCTTCTTGTTTTTCCTCTTTTTTTGTTTCTCTTGTGGTTCTACTTGCTTGTGAGCACTCGTTTGTTGCTTATGCTTGTCTCCTTCAAGGTATTGTGCTTGAATATTGGCATCATCAATTGTCTTTGGTTTGAATAACATCAGTTGTCTATGAATCTGAGGTAACAATTCCCCCAAATACTTGAATAACATGTCTGGACTTTTGAGAGATACTCCCATTTGAATTTCTCTCTTCTTGAACTCTGGCGTGAACTCATGCATTGATTGTCATTACCTATGCCTAAAGTAATTCCATACTATTTGTTGGTGTTCCTCATATACTATTGGATAAAACTAATATTTGATCAGGTTTTTGAAAACTTCCCAATCATTCATTGGTTTCTCATTTCCTAGTGCTATGCCTACTATGTCACTCTCCCACATTGTCAAAGAATGGCCTTCAAGATTCAACCAAAAAAAATATATATTTTGTTTTCTAGTTACTTCATGCATGCTAAAGTATACTTCAATTTGTTGTAGCCATTGGTTAAAACTAATAGAATACACTTCCCTAGTGTATGTCTTGATGTCCACCTTGCCTCCACACAAAAATGTACTTGCCTATTGTTGTAGCTACACTTTCCCATATTTGGATCAGTCTTATGATCTATCTCTAGCTCATTTTATTCCTTCTTGGGGCCTCCATGCCCATCATTTTTTGATGGTGTTTCCTTGCTCTTAGTTTCCAATAGCTGTGACACCGTTGATTTCAATGTGGCCAAAATCTGCTCAAATCGATCCAACCTTACTCTAGGATATTCTTCTTCTTCATAATTTTCCCCTGACATTATTGATGCTCTACTTTTCTCTATCCTTGGAAAAAACTCTTTTCCACTTATTTTGTAATCATTGTGGGTACTTTCCACAAAGGTCTCACTGACTGAATTCAAACTTCTCTAAGTCCTCAATGGAGTTGACAAGAATGTTGGATTGATTAATGGGTCTTTGTGTATCTCTCATACTAGGTAATGTTGAAGCTACAGGTAAGCATCCAATAAATTTATCCAAGTAATGGGTGATTCATTGATTTTGAAAAAACTCTATGTTATGGACATTGTACCAAGTTTCAGGATTTGTTTCAGTACTTCCAGCAATAGGACTTTCAAATGTAGGGTTAGTATCTTCAAAAGGAATTTCCTTCCTAGGAAAAAGATGTGGTGGTTTTTGTTTGATGGGGACGTTATCAGAGGTTTGACCACACAAGTATCAAGCATTACCCCTAGAAATAAAATCCCATCCCTCCTTCTAGTGCCAATTCTATTGACACGGNTCTCTTCCTGAACTCTGGAGTGAACTCATGCATTGATTGTCATTACCTATGCCTAAAGTAATTCCATACTATTTGTTGGTGTTCCTAAAATATTATTGGATAAAACTAATATTTGATCATGTTTTTGAAAAATTCCCAATCATTCATTGGTTTCTCATTTCCTAGTGCTATGCCTAGTATGTCACTCTCCCACATTGTCAAAGAATGGCCTTCAAGATTCAACCAAGAAAAAAAAATATTGTGTTTTCCAGTTACTTCATGCATGCTAAAGTATACTTCCATTTGTTGTAGCCATTGGTTAAAATTAATAGAATACACTTCCCTAGTGTATGTCTTGATGTCCACCTTGCCTCCACACAAAAATAGACTTGCCTATTGTTGTAGCTACACTCTCCCATATTTGGATCAGTGTTATGATCTATCTCTAGCTCATTTTCTTCCTTCTTGGGGCCTTCAAGCCCATCATTTTTTGATGGTGTTTCCTTGCTCTTAGTTTCCAATAGTTGTGACACCATTGATTTCAATGTGGCCAAAATCTGCTCAAATCGATCCAACCTTACTCTAGGATATTCTTCTTCTTCATAATTTTCCCCTGACATTATTGATGCTCTACTTTTCTCTATCCTTGGAAAAAACTCTTTTCCACTTCTTTTGTAATCATTGTGGGTACTTTCCACAAAGGTCTCACTTAGTGAATTCAAACTTCTCTAAGTCCTAAATGGAGTTGACAAGAATGTTGGATTGATTAATGGGTCTTTGTGTATCTCTCATCCTAGGTAATGTTGAAGCTACAGGTAAGCATCCAATAAATTTATCCAAGTAATGGGTGATTCATCGATTTTGAAAAAACTCTATGTTATGGACATTGTACCAAGTTTCAGGATTTTTTTCAGTACTTCCAGCAATAGGACTTTCAAATATAGGGTTAGTATCTTCAAAAGGAATTTCCTTCCTAGGAAAAAGATGTGGTGGTTTTTGTTTGATGGGGATGTTATCAGAGGTTTGACCACACAAGTATCAAGCATTCCCCCTAGAAATAAAATTCCATCCCTCCTTCTAGTGCCAATTCTATTGACACGGGAAAACATTCCTTCAACATATAGGGGTACTCTTCGGTATGAAGTCCCAATTAGACTATGCACTATTTGGATTAGGAGAC
>JZKD02S1770484.1:39761-64106 GCA_000966675.3 Picea glauca
ATGCTTAGAGCTATGTCATAAGGGGACCACTTTGGATACTTCTCCAAATACACCTGTCACATATATTGACATCAATGACAACCACTTATTGTTGACATCAATGACAACCAACTGTTCAAAAACATCAATGACGACCACTTCTTGTTGACACCAATGACAACCAAATTTCCAACAACATCTATGACAACAAACTATCCAACAACCTGTATATGGACTGGCCTAGGTATCCTAAAACCCTCCATAGAGAAATTGATCGATCGCTTGATTGGTATAGTGCCACTGAGAATAGCACTCCAGAAGATACTCTTTATTACCTAGGTAATTGGGTAGTATGGCTAAGGGTACAGTTGAGCCTCCTTAGTTGGTTCCCTAAAATATTGGGCCGAGTACTACTATTCAACCTCGCACGTATATCATAGAGCTACAACATAGGGAAAACCCTTTTCCATGGGAACCCTGGAAATCCTAACTAAGGGGGAACATACCCAACAAGATACAAACATGATTTTCTAGCCATGCAACTTTTCCTCATGCATTCTAGTTGTGAATTGACTACACATTTCTTATTGTTAATAATTTGTGCATTCTGAAGCTGCAAAAGTATTCATATCGAAGTATAACTCCATAAGAGTAAAAAAAAAGTTTGGGGCCTGCCCACAACCTTATTTGAGACCTATCCCATTGGATTCATCTCTTCTTCCTGATCATGGTGGTACCCTTCATTTTTAAGATATTTGTTTTTCCATGGACCTAACCCCTTATCAACACCTTTATTTGATACCTATCCCATTGGATTCCTCTCTTTTTTCCTGATCGCAGTGGTACCTATCATTTTCTTTGGACCAGATCCTCTTCCCGACACCCTCATTTTCTATCAATCCCAACATAATCAATATATCATGTTGATCGATGAGGTATGTTTCTACCTAAGTGTTCACAATGGACCCTACCACCCACATTGAAACCCTAGATGAATTGGTCACTGAGGTAGACAAATTTTCCATCAAGCTCAACTAGGGATTGGCCACCCTCTCCAAAAAAATTGAAGAGGACCTACGCCAGAGAGTGAAAAACCTCTCCAACTAATTTCAATACTTTTTGACATACAACTAGGGTTAACAACCTCAGTCCCACCCTCATACTTCTCATTATTCCCATTATGATAACCCTCMWTTTTCCCATTCCCMTTGGGGTTATCTAAACTTCTGGAATAAGGTGCCCAAATTTGAGATGAATAAATTTGATGGATCAAACCCAATAGGTTGGGTATCCTAAATGGAACACTACTTCTCCCTCCATGATATACGAGACAATGAGACCAAACTTCATATGGGAGTTATGTACTTGGATCGAGAACAATGGAAATGGTGGAAATGGAATAATATATGTTATCCAGGACTACCAACTTGGACCATGTTCACCAAATTAGTTTGTGCCCATTTTGATAGGGAATCTCATTTTTTGGGATGACTCACAAAGCTATGACAAACAGGGCCAATAGTAGACTTCATCTTTGCATTTGAATAATTTGTTGGATCATGTTGTCATTGATTCCAATGGTTTTATTGATTGATGTCATTGAACGATGTCAAGTGATTGATTGATGCCAAAGGATTGATTTATTGATGATTGATTTCAAATGTAATATGTATTGTCCTTGATGATAATGGATAGATGTCAAGTATATGATGCATATGATTTCATGCATAGATGAAGATGGATCAATGAGTTGTCATTGATACATGATGCAAAGATGAAGCTGGATCGATGTGGTTTCTTTGATATATGATGCATAGTTAAATTGATCATTATAGTCTTATCATGGTTGATAAGGTTCACAAATGGATGAACTCCAAAGTGTTCCCCTTATGGTGAAATCCCTCACGGGAATATTCTTTACGATTGATTTATCCTAGAAGAATGGTTGGAGAACCCATGTTTGAATGTGGAATAATGAGATTAATATCAATGAATTTGTTGGTGAAACTATCCTAGATGGATGGTGCTTGTCATGCCATTTATGGTGGTATGTGGAATGTCACATAACTCCTCATGGTTTGAAAGTTATGGCCTTACGAAGTTGGAGGACCCTCATATGAAGGCTTGAATCCCCAAAAGGTCAAAGAATTCAAAGTGCTTGAAAATAAGAAATCATTATTTAGATGATAAAGTAAAGTGACAAATCAAAGAAGATTATTTAAATGATAAACTGAGGTAACAAATTCAAGGAGGAATATTTAAATGATAAAGTAATGGAGAACTTTCTATTTATGGAAAGTGGTTAATCCTAAAATGAGGAAAACAGGTTAAGTGACCTAGAAGTGGGTTAAGTGACCTAGCAGATGAAGAGTATAAATAAGAGGCAAGGGTATCTTGTGAGAAGTACATTTTGGGAGTGTCTCTTGTGTATCTATTAAGCATGATTGAAGATCTATTCTGACAGAGAGAGAGTATGGAGAATCTCATGAACGCATCATAGTTTCGGCAAGTCTGAGATCATGACGGCAGAAGTCTCGGAAGTTCAAAAACCCTATTTTCTGAGGTGTACGTGGGCTACAGTGAGCCAAGGTGCGTACATACATGGGTTGTATGAAGACAGGGCGCATACAGTGGATGAAATCATGGAGATTGGTGATTGAGCTTAGGACAATCTCCTGAAGACTGAGGCCAGTTCCAGATTTGCATTCTATGGGCTCAGATCGGCCATAGAAACTCTGGTATGGTTGCATTGTTGTCTTGATGGATATTCTTGTTTGTTGTGTGGTGAATTCTTAAGTCATTCTTGGTGTGACTGTTATGATGTGGTTGAGCTGGTTGATGAAGTGAGAAACACTCTTATGATTCAGTTATGATATGTTTGCTATAGTATACTAGTTTCTTATACATGATGGAGTAGCATTCATATTTTCTGGTTGAGAAGCATGAGTAAGTTGATGGAGATATTGGATATGTTGTGATTGGTTCTGGATCAGATTGGATAGTGAAATACTGATAAAAATGTGATTGAAGGTTGCAGTGGATATGAGTTGATCTTTAAGGGAAAACCCTAAGTAACTCAAAAGGCATACGCAGGCTGTAATACAGACTAACCACATACATACACGGGTTGTAGTGAGCCAGGGCACGTACACACATGGGTTGCACCACTGACAGGTCACGTACCTGTGATAGATTGATATCTGTGGAGGATTTTTGCCTCATCTTAGTTGGTGCTGAGGATGTAAGTTGAGTCTTGCATATAGAGCTGGTGCTCTTGTAGAGTTGTACTCTATTCAGTTGTTGTTGAAAAACCCAAGGATTGTAGTTTGTAATAAAAGAAAATTGTAAATACATCTTGTGTTCATTGTGCTCCTTGTGATGATGACTTGTTGATGATATATGTTGTTGATATATTTTCACATCTAACTAGTTATAAATGACAGCAATAAGTAATGAGTAAATAGTGATTGCTAGCTAATGAGTTTTGTGTAAGAGGGAAGTTTTGGGAAAAGAGCTCCACACTCATTCACCCCCCTTCTAAGTGTGGTATGTGTGTCCAACATAGTTGGCTATCAAAATTGAGGGATTATCTTATGAGTTTTATCTGGAGCTTTTTATTAGTGGCTTAAAGAATGCCATTCAAGATCATGTTTTTATGTAGCATCTCACTACTTGGTTGTAGGAGTGCACATTAACATTGGAAGTTGAGACCAATCTTCAGGCCCAACCCCTTTGTTCTGCAGTTACAAACCTCCCTCCTCTAGGGGACACATCTGCTCCGAAACAAAATTTGAAGGTCCAAAAGGTATCTCTGGTAGAAATGGTTGAACATCAGAAGAAAGGACTTTTCTATTATTGTGATGAAAAGTATTCCCTGGGCCATAAATTTCGTGAGAAAAAATTATTCCAAATTAATGCATCAGCTTCCACATCCTCCAAGGACATATTATCAAATGAGGTCACTGACTTATAGGACACACAACCAATTGTTCCCACCCCATATTCAGTCACACTTCTTGTAGAACCAAAGGAACATATCATCTCTCTCCATGCCCTCGTGGGTATTTCTTCTCCACAGACATTAAAAATCAAGGACTACATCAAACATAGGATAGTCGTGGTGTTTATTGATAGTGGTAGCACCCATAATTTCATTCATCATAGGATCACTAAGGAGGTCAAATTATTTGTCAAACCAGTTTCTGATTTTCAAATTCTCATTTCTAATGGTGGTTGTGAGAATGTCAAACTCCAAATGGGTGATTATCCCCTGAAAACTCACATGTTATTCATTGCCATGGGTGGTTATGATATTGTCTTGGGTGTTGAATGGATTCACACCTTGTGACCAATTACCATGGATTATCAAGATTTATATATGAACTTTAATCAATATTCTCAGTCATATACCCTCAGAGGCCTCCAATATGACTCCCCAGAAATTATCAGTTCTCACCATATGGAGAAACTCCTAAAGAAAGGACACAATGGTGTGATTTATCAACTTAATTCCATATAGGTACAGGTAAATCATCCCCAACATTACATCCTAACCTTCAATTAGTCTTGGATAAGCACCACGGGATCTTTGACACACCCACAGACCTACCCCCCTCTAGGGGTGAACATGATCATTTCATCCCTCTCCTCCCAGGTAGTTAGCCTCCCAATGTACATCCCTACATGCATGCATTTTCTCAAAAAAATCAAATAGAAAAAATAGTGCAGAAAATACTGGAGGCTGGGGTAATTCTCCCAAGTACAAGCCCATCTGCATCCCCCATTGTGATGGTCTTAAAAAAGGAAGGATCATGGTGCATGTGCCCATATTTTCACACACTTAATAAATTTACCATCAATGATAAGTTTCCTCTTCCTGTTGTTTATTATCTATTGGATGAACTCCAAGGTGCCCGTTTCTTCACAAAACTAGATCTTCACTCAGGCTATCACCATATTTGAATGAATGAAGTAGATATTCCCAAGACTACTTTCCAAAATCATGAAGGGAATTGTGAATTCTTGGTAATGCCTTTTGGTCTTTTCAATTCCAAATATACCTTCCAAAGTCTCATGAATAAACTCTTGGAGCCTTAACTTTATAAGTTGGTTCTGGTTTTCTTTGACAACATCCTCCTTTATAACCATGTTTTGGATTCCTATCTACACCATGTGGATAGATTAATTCAATTGTTACAGGACAATCAATTATTTTTCAAAAATATCAAGTGTGCATTTGGATCAAGTGAGGTTGAATACTTGGGACAAATTGTGGACTGTGAGGGGTAAGGGTGCACCCCAAAAATATTCAATCCATGCAAGAGAGTCCATGACCCATGAACTTGAAGATCCTTGGGGATTTATTAGGCCTCACATGATATTACCATAAATTTGTCCACCATTATGGAAACATTTCCAAGCCATCGACATGCCTTCTAAAAAATAATGCATTTCATTAGACACAGGCAGCAGAGAAGGCTTTCACACAGTTAAAATAGGCTATGTGCACTACCCCTATCTTAACCACCCTGACTTCAAAAACAAATTGTTGTGGAATTGGATGCTTCGGGAACTGGTATTGGCATCATTCTCACACAATATGGTATACCTCTTGCTTTCACTAGTCAGGCTTTGAGTGGTTGCAATTGGAAAAATATACATATGAAAAGGAAATTTTGGCCATTCTCCATGTGTTGCACACTTGGTGACCATATCTATTGGGCCACCATTTTCATATCAAAACAAATCACCATAGTTTAAATTATTTCCTAGAGAAGAGTTTATCCTCCCAGGAACAAAACAAGTGGCTGACCAAAATGATGGGCTATGATTATGAGATCATATATAAAAAGGGAAAAGACAATGTACTGGTAGATGTGTTTCCAAAACAATATGAGGATGAAGGTTCCCTCTTTTGGTTATCATTACCAGGTCCTAATTGGATTAAGTAATTTTGAAAAGAGTGGCTCACCCACCCAACTATATCACAGGTAATTCAATGACTTTAGGAGGACCCTAACGCACCCAACGACTACACATGGAAAGGAAATATCCTCCACTATGAGGAGTGATTAGTTGTGTCTCCTACTTCAACACTCAAGCCCAAGATATTAAATGAATTCCATTCATCTTCTATTGTTCGTCACTCAGGATTCCAAAAGACATATGCACATGCTCGCCATTCTTATTTATGGGAAGGAATGAAGAATGAAAACCCTTTATCACTGAATGTGATATTTTCCAATGCAATAAAGGTGAAACTGTCAAGACCTCATGAGCTCTCCAACCGTTACCCATTCCATATTCTATTTATACTTACATCTCCATCGACTTTATTGTGAGCCTTCCAAAAGAGGGAAACAGGTCATTCATCATGGTCATGGTAGATTACCTCTCAAATTATGTACATTTTTGTGCTTTACCACGCCCTTTTACGCCCACTATGATAGAACAAATTTTAATTTATTATATCTTCAAACTACATGGCATGCCAACATCCATTGTGTTTGATCATGACTCAAGTTTGACTAACATGTTTTGGAAAGATTGTTTAAATTACAAGGCACACAATTGAACATGAGAAAAACATACCACCCTTACATAGATGGCTAAGCAAAAGTTGTCAATAAATATTTGGAAACATCCTTGCAATGTTTTTCCTCGGGTAAACAACATTAATGGGTGAAATGGTTACCCTTGGCAGAATGGTGGTACAACACTTCCTATCATACATCAACCAAAATTACACCATATGAAACAATGTATGCCAACAACCACCTACTGAAACTTCATATATTATAGGAACATAAAAGGTCCATGATATTGATAATTTGATACAAGGTAGAGAAGATACCCCCGCGGATTTGAAGGATAACCTCCACATGGCCCAAAATCGTATGAATCAACAGGATAACCAATAACATTCTGAAAGGATTTTCCAAGAAGGTGATTAGGTGTTACTCAGAATCCAACCTTACAAGCAAACCTCACTCAAATCCCATGGCCACCATAAGTTGACACCCAAATTTTATGTCCCATATTAGATTATCAAATGTATTGGTCTAGTCACCTACAAACTGACACTTCTAGTTGCCTCCAAAATACCTCTGGTGTTCCATGTTTCTTGTTTGAAGAAAGTGGTGGGTCATAATTGTAGGGTTCAAACCATCCTACTTAACTTAGATGAAGAAGGCTCCATTTGGATACAACTAGAATTCAACACAATGTGCACAAGCATCACTTGTATGGCCAAACTATCAAAGAATTATTGATCAAGTGGAAGGACACGACTCTGGAGGATGCAACTTGGGAACCAGTGACCATACTACAACAGTTTTCACATCTTCATCCTTGAGGACAAGGCTACTTTTGAAGGGGGGGGGGCATGTTAGGATCTGACCATAACCCCTCTTATTTGGTTATTGTTTAGCATGATATATTTTACATGTAATAAAGGTTGGCATTAGTTACTAAGGCATATTAAATAAATGTGAACAAGTCAATGTAAGAAGACCTAATAGAATATTCTACTTCTAGAAATATATTCCTATAGAATGTTCTTTAGAAGACATAATTAGTATAAATAAGAGTAGGAGGTATGAAAAATATTTTATGGAGATTTATTGTAATAGAGTGCTACTCTGCTGGAGGTTTCCCCCTCGAAGAGGAAAGTGAACATTGCTTCTGTTTCAATAAAATGTATCACTTTTGGTGTTCTCTTCTCAATATTTTGTTGTTCCATTGGCAATTTATCTGTTATTTTCTATCTCTTCTCAAAATAACATAACCATGTGCATAACAATTCTCTTCTCCTCACACCCAAAATGATCTAGGAGAATCAAAAAATCAAGGAGTTCTAAAGTTTCCTTCATCACACCCTTAAAGTAAATGGATTGGTTCATGAACCCAATCCCAAATTGTTTAAATAAAACTGTAAATAATCCACTAAAATCCCCCTTTGCGAGGTAAAAAAGAAATAGTTTAGTACATGTTAGGATTTCAAGGGTAGGCATCCAAACAACCCCCTGTCATCACTTTTCATTTGAAACTTTGAAAAATGGTTTTTTTGCATAATGGACCAAATTATATGACATGTGGGAAGATTTTGAAAATGATGAAGGATTTGGGAGATTTGGGTGTTTTTATAAACACAATTTTCTCAAATTTCGTGAATGTTTAGTTTCCCAAAAACGCCCAATTCCAATTGGATGCTCAATCAATATTGAGGAGGAAAATGGGACAACACATTGACTTGAGGTGTCAACAGATCCAAATTCCTCTTCAACACAATTCTATTTTGAAAATACATATCCAATTTTCCAGGCAACGGTTGAGCAAACAAATCTAGAATTGAAGGCATCAATTACTCAACATTTAGACATTATAAAATCAGCAACTAAGGACATCAGAGGGGGTATATTAGGATAATTTTCGGAAGCAAATTTGTGTTCATTTTTGTAAGCCTGATGGGCCACACATATTGCAAACTTCTCAGATCCAAAGGACAATTCCTTGGATTCATATATTGAATGAAATAAAGCCATGTTTTCCTCATAATGTGTAGTGTTAAGATTTCTTACACTTCCATTCCTTTTCTCGGTTCTATATTTGCAGTTTATATTTATTATAAGTTAAAGTAAAAGTGTATGTTGTGTTACAAGTGGGTTTTATGTTTTCTGTTTCATAGAGTATATGTGCTAAACAGTGAATCTCAAAGAAAGGATTTTGAGTTTCATCAACCCTTTCCTTAGTGCTTTATATGCATGATTATCTACATGCAAATTACCTATTTAAATATTAATTTGAATTCATAAAATTTATGCTTAGTTTTATTTAGACAGCATTTGTTTCTTTGTTGGATTCAATGTTTAAAATTTCCTAGCAGATTAACTATTCTTCCATAAGATATCAACAATGGTTCGTTGTTGAGTCTGAGAATTATTGTTCCCTTCATTTCTTCTACCTTTCACCTATCTGATATCATGATTTGTTCTTCAAGACTCCATGCCCAATGGATACCCTTTTATTATTTGATATTTATACATAGTTTTCATTCCAGTTTTCTACCTTTTCTATTTCTCACCCAATATACCAACCCTTTACTTTTTAATATGGCACATGTTCTTAATGTAAGAGTCATTTCTTAGTGACATTGATAAATAAGTTTATGTATCTCTTAGGGATCCCCCTCTGGTCCAAGAGCCACCTTGTGACCTAAAGATTGGGTCAAACATGTCTTGGAATGGTTTATAAATAGCCAGAAAACGTCTCAAGTTACAACATGGACTATGGTTGGGTGGAACGTCTGACATCTAGAACCAATTGGTGTTTTATTTTCATAAATATAAGTGCCATGGTTAATTTTTTATCATGTTGAATTTAGTTATATTATGTTATTAAGTGAATGTTGTGCATATTATGAATTCAAATGTTTTGTGTGTGTGTGTGTGTGTGTGTGTGTGTGTGTGTGTGTGTGTAATCTACATTTATAATTGTGTATTATTGATCATAAATTTTCATATTATCCTACATTAATCAATTGATAATAAGACAGAAAGAACTTACAGTATTAGACCTTTTAAAAGTGGATTATAGTCTAGCTAGAGGGTTGGGCATGAGACAAAAATGTATTGGAGAAAATTTTTAAGTTGGTGGAAGAAACTTTGAAGTACCCCACTATCCCAACAGTGTATAGTGATGGTTGGGAACATTAAAAAATGTGGTTTACTAATCCTATATTTATATAAATAATCAAGAACTAGTGGGATCATGTGGTGTTGGTCCATGCATGTATATCTTCTAGCAAAAGTAGAAATCTCTGAAATCCAATATCAAATCATGTAACTTGAATAGCTTCAACAAGAGTTTTGAAAAAAAAAATATAAGCGTACATGATTAAAATATAAGAATAAATCATGGCCATGGGCATGACTGAATCCTTATGAAAAAATGAAAGAGATTTCAATAACTAGTTTGACCTATAGGATAGATAGGAGGAGATTCATTGGTAGAAGAAATATTGCATCAATTCACTAAAGGAAGGAGATAAAATCTCCAAATTCTTTCATAAAACAAATATAAGCCACAAAAGCACTAAAACATTATGAAATTGTGGGCATATAATGGGTAGGAACTCTATGACCAAAAGGATCTAGAGGAAAAACTCCATTATTTTTTAAAAAATCTACTCACCAATCCATCCATTGAGAGGAAAGAAGCCATAAATAATATCACAATGAAAATTCCAAAGCTAATAACAAATGATAAAAACAACTCCCTAATGTAGCCCATCACTATTATGAAAGTTGAGTAGGTGGTAAAATAGCACTTGGAAAAGCTCCATGCCCTAATGGTTTCCCAGTATAATGTTTTCATGAATTCTAGGATGTTATTGGAACTAATATTTGGCCATGGTTGAAGACTCTAGAGGATTTGAAAAAATATTGCAAGAACTTAATTCCATTTTAATTTCCCTCATCCCTAAGGAAAATGGAGATAACTCCCCAAATAAATATCACCTAATTTCCTTTTGTAATGTACCATATATGGTCATTTTGAAAGTGCCATCCAACTTTCTTAAGCCTATTATTGAGAAAAATCATCTCCAAAGAATAGGGAGGCTATGTATGAGGAAGGGAAATTCTAGTGACGAGCCTTAATTTTACCTCTTCTTTATACCATCCTCTATAAACCTTCGATGCATTTTTCTCCAAGACTTTACCCTCATATATATAAAGTAATTATTTTTGTTTATTACCAAGGTTATTATGAGATGTGTTCATCTATATACACATGATTTGCTTAAATCGTTGAATATCAATCTGAGGCACCTTATTCTTGAATTGATTTGAGTATTGTTGCATGTATTTCCTATGAGGAATAATACAGTTTAAAGGACAGGGGTGCAGAAATCAAGAAATGAATGGAAAGATTGAGTCCTCCCCACTTATGACTCAATATAGCCAAGTGTATGATCATAATTTAAAGGGATATTGTCCCCTTTCCCCACTTCAGGATCTACCAACACTTTGAGAAGCATTGGTGACCTTTAATAAATTCATATTAGCTAATATTGGAGGATTCAAAGTGCATAAGGAGGCTAAGATCCCCCCCAAAAAATGTAGATTTTTAGGGATGGTTTCCATCAATCAAGTAAGTGATTGGGAGTTTAGTTAGGTCTCCCATTTAAGCATAAATAGGAGAATAGGTTGATATATTAGGGACCTCATATTGTTTTTATATGTTATCATTTTTCTAGTGCTACTAGTAATTCAAGTTGTAATAGAAGGTTACCTTCTTATACCATGATGTTATGATAGATTTTGAATAAGAGAAGATGATAGTTTTTTTACATATTTTAGTGTCGATTGATTAAGAAGGATTATAGTATCATCCTTTAGTAGGGACCAATCAAGTAGAGGATAGATAACTTGTGTATGCATCTATTGTTATATTTTAATTATGTTTTAATGTTGACTACTGACTCCTCGAGTATATGAGACAATAGTTGAATACATAGTGCACAACACCTCATAAATTTGCATGAACCATGGGTTGACATTTAAATTGATTGAGATATTTAGTATTCATTGTTGCAATGCTTTTTCCTAACACTTTTTGACATTGTTATTGGGGAGGTTTCTAAAACTACAATAGCATTCATTTGAAAATTAAAAAATAAAAACATTTCACAATTAGTTTGCATGCATCGACCTACAGATAGACATGGAAAAAATTTACCAAGAACATGTGTTTTTGGTGTATCTCAAGAAGGTAAAAGTGATCAAGTATATCTACAAGATGACTATGAAATAAGCATACAACATATTCTTAAATCATTTTTTGATCAAAATGAAAGAGAAGCTAGCATTTTTATCAATCCTTTCTCTAATATTGTGAAAACTCTTGCTAATAGATAAGTTGAACATAGTGAAGGATATCCATCTCAAAATTGTTGGAGAAATTTATATTTTTGACACACTAGTTCAGTGGGAGTTAACTAATCGGTTCTATTTTAGACTTTCTAATCTTAGACCATCACTATTATGCATGCATTCCTATTATAGGATGCCATTGCCTATATGAGTGAATATCACTCACTCATTGACCAGATCATAATATACATTGATTCTCATTCTTCATTGTGTATCTCTCTTCATTTTATTGATAAGATTTGTTTGTGTATGCTTTAGCTAGGTCTGCTATGCAGGTTTCCATGAAAAACTGACATGGTATCAGAGCCGAGCTCCTTGGATAAACCCAGAAAATATAGAGAAGAGAAAAAGAGGATTTGAGTAAACCTAGGTTCCACAATCATCGTGTCCTATCCCTATTGAACGGTGCGACGATTCCAATCGTCGCAGCCTATCCCTATCGAAGGGTGCAATGGTTGCACTCGGACTTTTTTATGGGCATTGTCGCAACCTACATAACAGATCCAAATTCAGTGAGACAAAATGTGTTGGTTAGGGTACAGTCTGTAGTATGATATGTAACAGTTTCCGATCAATTCAACAAATATTTCATGCAGAGCACGCTCTACAAGGTCGATCTCTAGAATAAGCCAGAATTCGGCAAGGTATGTCATTTTTTCTATAACTCCTTGTCTGAGAGGTTCCAAGTAGTGACACCTGGAGGAATTGCATAAAACATATTGAACAACATTGTGTATTAGTTTCAAATATTTATGCATTACAGATTTAAAGTTATGATTACTTCAAGTTAGGGTTGTTGACTAATCCAAAACTAGGCATGTGAGACTAAAGAAAAGTTTGATGAAAATGTTAGTCTCTTGTTGTTAAAGTGAAGGAAGGTTTGCAAGAATGTGATCATATACACCAGGTCTATTACAGAGCTACAAATAAGATTTGGATGCTGAAATTGATGAGGGATTTTGGTTGACGTACATGTTGAGTACATGGTTGAGACAAGTAGTTGATGAGTTAACACATACATGAGGTGTATAGTTGATGATGTATGTACATATTGATGAGTCATAGTTGATGAGTAGTTGACACATGATTGGTACATACTTGGTACATGGTTGGATNTGGGACTTGAGATACGTCAAAGCAACTAAGGAATTTTTATTTCTCAAACCAAGTATATCAGAGAAATGCTAAAGAGGTTCAGAATGGAAAATTGCATACCAGTTATCACTCCCATGCAAACCAATTGTAAGTTGAGCAAAGCTGATGATTCGAAGTCTACAAATCAGAGGCAATACAGGTCAATAATTGGCAGCCTACTATATGTGACAACATCTAGACCAAATGTAATGCAGGCAGTTGGACAGGTGGCACGATTTCAAATAGCACCAAAGGAATCACATGTATTAGCAGTAAAGAGGATCTTCAAATATCTCAAAGGAACGTAAGAGTTTGGATTATGGTATCCAAAAAGAAAATATCTATCACTTATTGCCTACACAGATACAGATTGGGCATGTTGTATTGATGATCGATGAAGCACCAGTGGAGCAGCGTTCTTCTTAGGTGAGTGTTTGGTATCATGTCTAAGCAAGAAACAATCATCAGTATCTCTATCTACAGCTGTGGCAGAGTATATTGCAACAACAACATGTTGTACACAGGTTCTTTGGATGAAACAAACTTTAACATATATACAGGTTGACTATGATGAGCTCATTCCAATATATTGTGATAATNATAAATTATTTCAATAATAAATTTAATGGAGAAATTAGAAGTGGGTTAACCCTAAAATAAGGAAAGTGGGCCAAGTGACCTAGAAGATGATTTTAAGGAAGCTACTTGGAGAGTAGAAATAAGAGGCAAGGCTCTCTCATTTTAATTAAACTTGAGAATATTGAATATCTATAGGTTTCTGAGGTAACCAAGGATATCTATGCCGAATTTCTGAGGGAAGGTAAAGAAAATAAGGCCGAAATTCAAGGAAAGATAAATTTGTTTGATGGTGCTTTCTAAGGTATGTTATTTACAGGTCATCTCACCATTTTCACTATAACGTTTTTTCTATAATGATTCAGACCGCGAAATTACTATTCCATTGAGAAAACATACCCAATTATCTATGGTAAAAAATTCATCTTGTGGTTCATTGTATTTTGGGAGTCACGCTCCATGGAAAATAGGGTTTGTGGCTAGTCCTTAAACTAGTCAAAAACAGGTGTTTCGGGTAAAAACGTCATAACTTCTTCATAACAGATCCAAATTCAATGAGACTAAATTTGTTGGTTAGGGTACAGTCTATATTATTCCGTGTAACAATTTTAGATCAATTCAACTATTATTTCATGCGGGGAACGCTCTACAAGGTCGTTCTCTAGAATAAGCCAGAATTCAGTAAGGTATGCCATTTTTTCTATAACTCCTTTTCTGAGAGGTTCCAAGTAGTAAAACCTGGAGGAATTGCATAAAACACACTGAAAAACATTGTGTATCAATTTCATATATTTATACATTACAGTTTCAAAGTTATGATTACTTCGAGTTAGGGTTGTTGACTAATCCAAAACTAGGCATGTGAGACTAAAGAAAAGTTTGATGAAAATGCTAGTCTCTTGTTGTTAAAGTTAAGAAAGGTTTGCAGGAATGTGATTATATACACCAGGTCTATTACAAAGCTACAAATCATATTTGGATGATGAAATTTATGATGGCTTTTGGATGAGGTACATGTTGAGTACATGGTTGAGACAAGTAGTTGATGAGTTGGCACATACATGAGGTGTATAGTTGATGATGTTGGTACATATCGATGAGCCATAGTTGATGAGTAGTTGAAACGTGATTGGTACATACTTGGTACATGGTTGGATGCACTTGTTTATGGTACAAGTTGATTACAAATTGTTTGGTATAGGTTGGTTCATGGTTGATGCACTTGTTTATGGTACAGGTTGATGCATGGTTGATGCATGGTTCAGATTTATTGGTACAAGTTTACATCGCTATATCTCACAGTGATAGTGTGAGAGTGGTTCCATCATTCTACTTCTACTTCAGGGTGGTAGGACAGGGCAAGGACAAGTGGTTGTAGCCGGAGAACATAGGGGTTTGTAGCCTCCTTCTGGTTGTAGCCAGAGGATTGGGGAGTTGAAGATTCCCTCGGGTTGTAGCTTGAGAAACTAGGGGGTTGGAGCCTCTTTCCAATTGCAGCTGGAAAACAAAGGAAGTTGGTGCTTCCAATGAATGTAATTCTTCAAGACATATAAGAAAAATCATTNATTACTCTTTGTCTTATCCAAATCCTCTGCAACTTTTCAAAGGGATATATTGAGCATATTTTCAAATATATTTCATTGACAATGTTGATATTTATATGGATGAGTTCACTACCTATGGAAATGCATTTCAATAATCCTTAGTCAACTTGGAAAATGTCTTGAAAATATGCAAAGAAATCTTGTCTTTAAACAATAAAAAGTCCATCAAACTTATAAGTGAATGCATAGTATTAGGCCATCACATATATCTTAGGGGAATTGAGATTGACCTATACAAACTAAACATCATCCAAAACCTACCAACCCAATGGAAAAAAAGATGTTAGAAGGGGAATGAAGGTAATTGTAACACCCTTGTTTCCCCCAGCTTGTAATTAATCATAATTAGTGATTTTCATGCAATGACATGCAAATATTGTAACTATGTTATTGGTTAATTGTAACTGCCAATAGTTGACTGTGGGGGTGAAGCCTTAAAATTATTGGCCATAATGTCATTGGAGGAGTGAGAGGAGGTTATTTTAAGCTAAAGGGCCCTAATCCTCCTTGTTTAAATATTTAATTTGGAAGTGTTTAGATAATTTCCCTTAGCCCTGGTTTCAAAGAAAATCAATTAATGAGGGGGCGTTGGTAGTTGAACAACCCAACCACACCAATGAATGGAAGTATGGAGAGTTTCCATAAGGGACATGAATCTATCAAGTAGAGGAAAACATGAAATATCACCGCGGTTTCCCAAGATTGACCCACGAGTTTCCTTCTGGAAAATGAAATGAAAGGACAAGTCGAGAACCTTCCCAAGCTAGGCGTGCAAGATAAGCACACGATTGTAGATAGAGGGATAGACCAGGTATGGGGAAGAGAGGAGAGTCTCAGAAGAATGGATGTAATGTGTAAAAAAACACAATAACATAAAGATCTTGAGCTCGGAATCTTGGGTTTGAGAATCCAAAAAACTTGACCTAAGCTAAGAGGGCCATGAGCTTGATGTTGTGAAGGAATCTGATAAACCTTGAAGAGGCATGGGCTAAGGGGGTGTAAGGAAAATCTCTATTATGAGTAGAGTGAAGGAGAGTGACCTTCAAATTTTATTGTGAACCTAAGAGAGATCCCCTAGTGGTATCATGGCCTATCACGGGGGTGGCCAGAGTGCTAAGGGTGAATGCATATGAGACTACGGTTGGGTAGAAAGGAAAACACCCACAATCAGTTTGTTGAATGATTTATGAAATCAGATAAGTATATCTTCACTCCATGTAATTAAATCGAGATAAAGGATTGATGCTTGTGATTTTGTGTAATTGTGTATACTTTGTCAATGGTGTTGATATTGTTCTATTAGAAGTCATTTTACTCGTATAATAATACATCTAAAGTGAATTTCCTTTGTATTGCATGTACAAGTAGGAGGACCCTCTTTTTTATATTTATTGATTAAAGAATCAGTATAATCGATTTCCTCTTATGAGAATAACCCTAGATACCTCATTATGTTTGTGTATCATGGGTGCGTAGAAAAGTATTGTTGTGGTGCGATGCCTATGAAAAGAAAATAGGATAGAAAGTTAAGAAATTAACAATAATTCCAAAAAGGAATGGGATACTATAAGAATAGCATGTTGAAGGCCCAAGAAGGTGAAAATGTGGATTAACCTGCACAGATAAGATCTAGATCGCAAAAATGCATACATAGTTTGCAGAGAAATGAGAAGAGAGAGAAACAAGAGAGAAATAATGGAAGGATTATATTAACCAAATGAATGAATGATAATTTACACATGATATACTTTGTATAAATCAACTAATGCACACTATTGAAGAAGCCAATGCACCATAGTGGTGGTCTAGAGTGATCTAGACACACACCGGAAGTTACAGGAGTAAATTGCTACCTAGTCTAGTCTCTCATGCAGTGACAGGAGTTAACTGCCACCTAGTATGAGTTAACTAGTCTCTTAATCTTCAGTTAGCTGACTGAAGCAGAGTGAAGTGAGGAGGAGATCATGAAATCATGAGTAATGTGCTAGTATCATGATAATCCCAAGGAAAATGCACATTATTTGGTGATGATCCCAATGTGGCATCTAGACTCCACTCAGATGATCAAACTGAAGTATGAACTGAAGAGAATATTCTCCTAGAGGAATATTCTCCCTAGACTATAGGAGACTGAATAATGACTATTAAACAAAGGGAAAACCTTAGCATGTGAAATTTATCGAGGCGATCTCATGCATACTTTTCCTAAGACAGTTTGATGTCTAATGCATCTTGACTGATCTCAAGTCCAAGGAAGAAATGTACAAGACCCATGTTCATAATCAAGAACATGTCATGTAGAATCCTCTTGACTGCAGCAATCGCTGAATTCGAGCAACCGGTGATCAGAAAATAATCAACATACAGAACTAGGAGTAGAACTGAATCAGGCATCCTTAGCATGTAAACATTCAATTCTGACTTACAATGTATAAAGTTCTATGAAAAAATGTAGGAGTCCATCTTCGCATACCATGCCCTCGAGGCCTTCTTCAGGTGATAAAGGGACTTATTCAGTTGACAGACCAAAGATGAATCTTGCACAAATCCCTGGGGCTCCTCCATATATATCTCCTCGGAGAGATCACCATGAAGAAATTCATTCTTCACATCCATATGATGGACTTCTCATCCCTTGGTTGTCGCAATGGAAAGTTCCAAATGTATGGAATCCATATTCCCTACTATAGTGAAGGTCTCATCATAGTCAATGCCATGCACCTGTTGAAAGCCTTTGAAAACTAGCCTAGATTTGTATCTTCTAACATGTCCATCCACTGCGTCTGGGTCTTGTAGACCCATCTACACCTAACAAGTTTCCTTCTTGAAGGAAGGGGAACCTGATCCCAAGTCTGGTTCTCGAGGAGGGAGTTGTACTCCTCCTACATGGCATATTCCCAAAAGGGTTTTCCAGCAGTCTCGCCATAGGACTGTGGATCTNATTACTCTTTGTCTTATCCAAATCCTCTGCAACTTTTCAAAGGGATATATTGAGCATATTTTCAAATATATTTCATTGACAATGTTGATATTTATATGGATGAGTTCACTACCTATGGAAATGCATTTCAATAATCCTTAGTCAACTTGGAAAATGTCTTGAAAATATGCAAAGAAATCTTGTCTTTAAACAATAAAAAGTCCATCAAACTTATAAGTGAATGCATAGTATTAGGCCATCACATATATCTTAGGGGAATTGAGATTGACCTATACAAACTAAACATCATCCAAAACCTACCAACCCAATGGAAAAAAAGATGTTAGAAGGGGAATGAAGGTAATTGTAACACCCTTGTTTCCCCCAGCTTGTAATTAATCATAATTAGTGATTTTCATGCAATGACATGCAAATATTGTAACTATGTTATTGGTTAATTGTAACTGCCAATAGTTGACTGTGGGGGTGAAGCCTTAAAATTATTGGCCATAATGTCATTGGAGGAGTGAGAGGAGGTTATTTTAAGCTAAAGGGCCCTAATCCTCCTTGTTTAAATATTTAATTTGGAAGTGTTTAGATAATTTCCCTTAGCCCTGGTTTCAAAGAAAATCAATTAATGAGGGGGCGTTGGTAGTTGAACAACCCAACCACACCAATGAATGGAAGTATGGAGAGTTTCCATAAGGGACATGAATCTATCAAGTAGAGGAAAACATGAAATATCACCGCGGTTTCCCAAGATTGACCCACGAGTTTCCTTCTGGAAAATGAAATGAAAGGACAAGTCGAGAACCTTCCCAAGCTAGGCGTGCAAGATAAGCACACGATTGTAGATAGAGGGATAGACCAGGTATGGGGAAGAGAGGAGAGTCTCAGAAGAATGGATGTAATGTGTAAAAAAACACAATAACATAAAGATCTTGAGCTCGGAATCTTGGGTTTGAGAATCCAAAAAACTTGACCTAAGCTAAGAGGGCCATGAGCTTGATGTTGTGAAGGAATCTGATAAACCTTGAAGAGGCATGGGCTAAGGGGGTGTAAGGAAAATCTCTATTATGAGTAGAGTGAAGGAGAGTGACCTTCAAATTTTATTGTGAACCTAAGAGAGATCCCCTAGTGGTATCATGGCCTATCACGGGGGTGGCCAGAGTGCTAAGGGTGAATGCATATGAGACTACGGTTGGGTAGAAAGGAAAACACCCACAATCAGTTTGTTGAATGATTTATGAAATCAGATAAGTATATCTTCACTCCATGTAATTAAATCGAGATAAAGGATTGATGCTTGTGATTTTGTGTAATTGTGTATACTTTGTCAATGGTGTTGATATTGTTCTATTAGAAGTCATTTTACTCGTATAATAATACATCTAAAGTGAATTTCCTTTGTATTGCATGTACAAGTAGGAGGACCCTCTTTTTTATATTTATTGATTAAAGAATCAGTATAATCGATTTCCTCTTATGAGAATAACCCTAGATACCTCATTATGTTTGTGTATCATGGGTGCGTAGAAAAGTATTGTTGTGGTGCGATGCCTATGAAAAGAAAATAGGATAGAAAGTTAAGAAATTAACAATAATTCCAAAAAGGAATGGGATACTATAAGAATAGCATGTTGAAGGCCCAAGAAGGTGAAAATGTGGATTAACCTGCACAGATAAGATCTAGATCGCAAAAATGCATACATAGTTTGCAGAGAAATGAGAAGAGAGAGAAACAAGAGAGAAATAATGGAAGGATTATATTAACCAAATGAATGAATGATAATTTACACATGATATACTTTGTATAAATCAACTAATGCACACTATTGAAGAAGCCAATGCACCATAGTGGTGGTCTAGAGTGATCTAGACACACACCGGAAGTTACAGGAGTAAATTGCTACCTAGTCTAGTCTCTCATGCAGTGACAGGAGTTAACTGCCACCTAGTATGAGTTAACTAGTCTCTTAATCTTCAGTTAGCTGACTGAAGCAGAGTGAAGTGAGGAGGAGATCATGAAATCATGAGTAATGTGCTAGTATCATGATAATCCCAAGGAAAATGCACATTATTTGGTGATGATCCCAATGTGGCATCTAGACTCCACTCAGATGATCAAACTGAAGTATGAACTGAAGAGAATATTCTCCTAGAGGAATATTCTCCCTAGACTATAGGAGACTGAATAATGACTATTAAACAAAGGGAAAACCTTAGCATGTGAAATTTATCGAGGCGATCTCATGCATACTTTTCCTAAGACAGTTTGATGTCTAATGCATCTTGACTGATCTCAAGTCCAAGGAAGAAATGTACAAGACCCATGTTCATAATCAAGAACATGTCATGTAGAATCCTCTTGACTGCAGCAATCGCTGAATTCGAGCAACCGGTGATCAGAAAATCATCAACATACAGAACTAGGAGTAGAACTGAATCAACCATCCTTAGCATGTAAACATTCAATTCTGACTTACAATGTATAAAGTTCTATGAAAAAATGTAGGAGTCCATCTTCGCATACCATGCCCTCGAGGCCTTCTTTAGGTGATAAAGGGACTTATTCAGTTGACAGACCAAAGATGAATCTTGCACAAATCCCTGGGGCTCCTCCATATATATCTCCTCAGAGAGATCACCATGAAGAAATTCATTCTTCACATCCATATGATGGACTTCTCATCCCTTGGTTGTCGCAATGGAAATTTCCAAATGTATGGAATCCATATTCCCTACTATAGTGAAGGTCTCATCATAGTCAATGTCATGCACCTGTTGAAAGCCTTTGAAAACTAGCCTAGATTTGTATCTTCTAACATGTCCATCCACTGCGTCTGGGTCTTGTAGACCCATCTGCACCTGACAAGTTTCCTTCCTGAAGGAAGGGGAACCTGATCCCAAGTCTGGTTCTCGAGGAGGGAGTTGTACTCCTCCTACATGGCATATTCCCAAAAGGGTTTTCCAGCAGTCTCGCCATAGGACTGTGGATCTGAAGAATGAACCAAGAAAATATGCCTAGGTGGCATTAGTTCATTGGCGGTGAGTGCAAGAGGAGGCTCCTCAAAATAAGATCAATTCATCCTAGTATCAGTTGGATCCCCAAGAAGATATCTTACATCCTAAAGAGTAGTCTTGTCCCACTTGGGCCTCTGTTTTGGCTCTGCATATGCATCTACATGCACTGACTCTACATCTGACTATACTGAATCGATATCTAAATCATCTGAATCTTATGAATCATAACTCTCATATGAAGAAGAGTCGGCATGTGCATGTTCATCATCTCTCACAGGTGGAAGAAAAAAAGTGTATGCATGCAGATGTTGAGGTACATGCGAGACACTTTCCTCAAATTGGAAACTATGCTCAATGATGAGTTGGTCCGAGGAAAGATCAATGAGTCAGTATCCCTTCACACCGTCAGGGTATCCAACAAAGATACACTATGTTCTTTGTGGATCAAGTGCCTTCCTCTTCTTAGAGGGAATCATGGCCCATGCATGAGAACCGAATATGTGAAAGTGGGTCACTTTCGGTTTGAGGCTGCTCCAAGCCTCGTAGGGGGTCTAATCCTTGACATATCTATGGGGAGATCTGTTTTTTATTTAGATCTCACAATTAAGTTCTTCATCACATAACCTCTGTGGAAGTGACTTTGCATGTAGCATTCAAGATTCCATTTCTTTCGGAGATCTATTTTTCTGCTCAAAAACTTCATTTTGATGTGGAGTATAAGGAACTGTGTGTTGCAACTGAATCTCGACCTTATTAGAAATATTTTGTATCTCATGGATGACATACTCACCCCCGTTATTTATTGAGAGGACTTTGATCTTCTTTCCCGGTTGTGTCTCAACAAGGGATTTGAAATCTTTGAGGTGTTGAAAGACCTCTAATTTTTTCCTAAGAAAGAAAATCCATGTAAAGCGTGAGAAATTATCAACAAAAATGAGCACGTACCTTGCATTACTGATTGATGGATGTAGAAAAGGGCCCATGAGGTCACTATGGATTAGATCCAAAGGAAATGAATCATTTTGATTCTTTCCTTTATCGAATCTCTCTTGAGGGTTTTTTCCAAGAACACATCCCTCGCAAATTCCTTTGGAGAAGTGGATGTCAGGTAGACCATCAACCATTCTCTACTTGCTAAGATATTGCATATATATGAAATTTAAATCCCTGAACCTTTCATGCCATATCCTACTACTTTCATCAGCATGGGTAAGCAGTAATGCAGAATCTTGTTCAATAAATTCATTAAATGTGTAGAGTCTGGATTGATGATTTGTGTCACCGATAGCCACCCTAGAATTGGTTTGCATGTCATAGATATCCATTGCATTGAGTTTGAATATTACTATTTCCGGTGCCGTAGTTTTTCATCTGATACACGGAGAGAAGATTGACGAAGATTTTGGGAATGTGTAGCACATTCTCGAAGGTCCCGTTTGTGAGTTCAATTCTTCCTTTTCCAGTGACCTCAACTTGAGAGTTGTCCCCCATCAAAATAGGAGGACCTTTACATGCATCCAATGAATAGTAGACTTCTTTTGTGGCTTCCATGTGGTGTGATTCTCATGAATCTACAATCCTAGCATTGTGAGAGGATTTGATGGAAATAAAAGCATGGCTAGAATTACCTTTCTTGAGATTTTGATCTTCTGGCTTCTTCCTCTTGGCACCCTCAAGGATGCGATCTCCAAGGTTGTTTTGTTGAATTATTTGGTCCATTTGATATATTTGTTTCTTAATACATGCATATTATATATGGAATCCTTTATGGAAGTAAGTGAATTTCTCCCCTTTTCTTCCCTTTCCACCTTTGGATCCGGAGGCATCGTTGAAGGGTTTTGAGTACCCTTCCTTCTTTGGATTTTCATGTGCTTTCATTTTTTCTTTGTCTTTAGATTTCTGATTTTGATGACCACTACCATCTTGCACAATAAGTGCATGCACCTTTGGGCCTTTGATTTTTCCCATATTGATGAGCTTGTTCTGCTCTTGTGTCAAAGACTCGATAAAGGCATCAAGAGAGGGAATCATCCCGGTGGCTCCAGAGGTGAGCCTAACTAAATGAAATGTGGATACAAACACTGAGTATTTTGGACCAAGTTTGGAAAGAATGGTAAGAACCATTTGTTTCTCCTCCTTAGATTTATCAACCCTGCAAGCCTTGAGTTGCGACAACAAATCCTTATATATGGTAAAGAAATCTTGGATTTTCGAAGGTTTTTGGATCCAAAGTGAGAAATTCCACCTCGAGCATGTGTCCCATAATCTCGGCCTATTTTCCAAAAATCCCTTCCATGATGGTCCAGGCTTCATTGGGAGTTTTATAGGAGGATATGTGAAAGAGGAGTTCATGAGAAATGAGACTGCAAATAGTTCCAAATGATTCATCCATTTGATTCAGATACTTGGATTTTTTTATGGCTGATGTGGGTTCAATCTCTGTGTTCATGGTTAACATGTATAATCCTCTTCTTCAAATATGCACTATCATATTTTCTTTCCATGCAAAGAAATTGTATGGTGTAAGAATGATTTTTTTTGGAAATTCCATTTTTCCGTTGTCTTCAATCTTCGGTACCTGCAAGAAGAATATGGTGTGTCTTTATCCTAGCAATTTGTTGGCTCTGATACCATGTAAATGTGGATGAATCTGCACAGATAATATCTAGCTAGAAAAAATACATACACAGTTTGCAAAGAACTGAGAAAAGAGAGAAACATGAGAGAAAGAATGGAAGAATTCTATTAACCAAATGAATGAATGATAATTTACACATGATATACTTGCTATATCTCACTTAATGTGCATTGGAAGAGAATCCAATGCGCCATAGTGGTGGTATAGAGTGATATGGACACACATCGGCAGTTACCAGAGTAAACTGCCAACTAGTCTAGTATCTCAAGCAGTTACGGGAGTTATTTTCCACCTAGTCTGAGTTAACTAGTCTCTCAGTCTTCAGTTAACTGACTGAAATAGAGTGAAGTGAGGAGGAGATCATGGAATCATGAGTAATTTTCTAGTCTCGTGATAATCCCAAGGACAATATGCATTAGATGGTGATGATCTCAATGTTGCATGGTGATGATCCCAATGTGGAATCTAGACTCCACTCAACTAATCAAACTAAAGTGTGAACTGAAGATAATATTCTCCTAGAGGAATGTTCTCCCT
>JZKD02S1770484.1:79104-95733 GCA_000966675.3 Picea glauca
TTGGTAAGATGGAGACACCCCAAATACAATTAATTTTGTCAAAGGATCGAAAAATGGCATGCAAGACAATATGCAACATTATGGCACATGGGAAAACCCATGGTTCAACGCTTCAACAACGCACCAACAAAACCCTAACTACCAGCCCTTTCGGCAAGACCTGTGAAGAAGATGAAGTCTCACCCGAGGTAGAGGCAGGGGGGTTGCAGGATTTAGGTGTCTACAACCAAGCTGGGACATAGATCCGTGATTACAACACTTTAATAGAGCACTTAAAAACACTATGCATTAGTTCTTGAACCTCATTCACATCGTAGATAGAACCCTTATTACAGAACACCACAGTACCAATAAAGATCAAGTACTTCCAATCACTTAGCACATAGCATTAGCTCAGATCTAGCATTCATTCATTTAAGCACTAAGAAACAACATCATATGAATTCTTCATATAATATATCAACATCACTAAGTAGGTTTGCACATAAAAAACATCAATCACATCGCACAAATCACATCAAGACATAGGATATACGTGGTTCACCTCATTGTGGGGCTATGTCCACCAACTTCTTCTCTTCTTCTTTATTAGTATTCAATCTTATTACATTCATATGTGCATGTGCATAAAGCCACAGAGCCTAACTCTAAAGAGGACGGGAGATCAGCGTGTTGTGCACCAGATCCTCCTTCCCAAAATCCGGTCAAGGCACAGAGCCAACTCCTTACTAGCACATAGAATTACTTTACACAACCAGATTGCACAAAGAAACTTACAATCTCTTGCACTAAGCCAAACATAATGTGCACATAAAAAACACTACCTCTTACATCGCTTAGCTATTACTTATTTTATATTTACAAAGAGGCCTAATGATGGGTAAACCCATGGGCCGAGATCCCATAACCTATTACATAAACCCTAGTAAACCCTTTGCTCAGTCCACAATCCCACAAAACAATAGATATCCCACGATCTCATCTCTGCTTGGGCACTCCATCTTCATCCATCCCATTGAAGTCCCAAAAGTGGTCAAACGCGACCAATGTTTCCTCAAAACTTTGTCAAGGGCCAACAACTCCCCAACACTCACCTGTGACTCGTCTTGAGTCACTCAGATCTGGGCAACACCGCTTCAAAGGACTCAAGCTTAGCTCGAGTTGCCTTGACTTGCTGCTTCACCAGAGCTTCCTGCTCGATGAACTTCTGAATCACTTGCTCTGTAACAGGGCCTTCTAGGGGTTGTTCCACTACCGCAACCACTTGGTCTAGCTGCAAGCCTTGTCCTTCAATCTCTTCAAAAATTGTGCAGGCTTCGTCCTGCACCGACTGTAGTCTCTGTGTCACCTCCATGAATCTTCTCTAGATGGAAGTAATCTGCTACTGGACTGTGCACTGCTCTTGTGATCTCTTCATTTTATCAACTGCAGTGAGTGACTTCATTTGTGCCTGCACCGTGGATGCCTGCTGTTGCGCCTCCTGGAGCTGTGCTTCCAATTTTCTTAGCTCCAGATCTTCTGCGAGGCGTTCGTAGGTATGCACACTACGATCACTCAATTTATTACATTCTAAGGCGAGGAACTTTATCCTTCCAATTGCGCTCTTAGCTGYTTCCTCCCTTTGGTCGCACACTTCTTGTAGAGTGCTCAACACTACTTGGATCTCTAGCTCCCTTATCCTTGCTTGAAGTTGTTGAATGGCCTCAACGAGCTTCCYCACTTGTATCTMAGATGACTCTTCTTYCTCCTGTGCCAACCTGACACAAAGATAAATTCTTTAGTTACCACCTTTTTGACTGCAATCTTCTCTGGGAGCAGATGGTCTTTTTATTTCTGCATCATTKCTTTGTCCTCCTCGAACATCACCCGAATTTCATATTTCTCCTTTTGCATAGCTCGAAGTTTCTCTAAGACCTCCTCCTTTTCTTGCTTCAAGGATTCTGTAGCTTTCTCCTTCTCTTTGTGGACTCGACGAAGTCAAGCCTCTGTTGCATCTGCTACCCTTCGTAATTGGGTGGGCTCATCCCCCAATTCTACACTCTTCGACGAAGAAGGAGAAGTAGGTATTGTGCGGCTCGAATGGATGGCTTGTTGTATCTTTTGTAGCTCCTTCTCGATTCTTTCATACATCGTCTCCTACTTTGTTCCATAACACTTCAAGATATCTTCTGAAGCATCCTCCACGGCTACGATGATGAGATCGACATAGTCTTCTGTAAGCGTGGACTTCATCTTGGTCCTAGTGGCACACGTCTTCTTTCTTGATGAGAGTTTCTGTGAATAAACCTTTATTTTATTTGATGTTTCGGCCTCTGTGAGGGGATCCTTCGACAGTGTAACTTCACCTTTTTCTTGTTTATCTCCTTCTTCCCCTCCTTCTTCTTGATTCACTTCGTCTCCACCTCATCCTCCTCCTGCAGGCGATTCAGACCCACTTTCCTCCGAGGCGTTGTCCTCCTCATCACTTTCTATGTTCTGTACTTCCTCCTTTTTCTTATTTTTCTTCGCACTATTTTGTCCATCATGTTCGACCTGGGTGACCAGTGGAATTCCTATGATGTTGGGGTCAAAGAGTTCTGTAGAGTCAAATGGTACAAGGAAATCTGCTAGCCATTCTTTGGTAATATCCTCCATATCCTTGTCGGTCAGTTTGTAATGGGACTGTAGCTCCTCCTTACTCTCATCCCTACGCACAATGATGTAAATAAAGTGTCGATTTGTGTGGAACTTCGCTAGCGGTCTGTACTGGTGGAGTGTATTCGGTGTCATTCGTTGAAAAGCCTCAATAGCACGCTTCAACTACTGGTAGTAGGCATGGAAGACAATGTTTGACTGCCACTGCTTCGACATGTCATTCATATACCACAAGGTGGAGAACCTTGCGGCCAACGACTTAGATGGATCAAATTTTGGAAATGTCGCTCCTTCTGACATCTGCCAAGCGAAAAATGTGATCAATACCAGTAAACAATGAAATGGAACTCATACCCCTGATCCTGCGATTCGCGACAGTCCTTCTCGAGCTCGTTGATGAGGTAACTCACCTAGTTCATCTGCTTTCCTTCTACGCACTTCCCTGTGAGGTCCACTACGAATCCTATGACCTATGTTGGATGGCTCTTTCTGACAAGCTTACCAGCTATAAGACGAAAAGTTAGGCACACTGCGCCATCTTGGATGGAGGCTACCTTGTATCCTCTCTTTCCCTTTTCTACATCGCCATAATCTTCCTTTATGTGTTGTGCCAGGGAGCAATCAAAAGTCTTCCCTGGGTAGAACTGTTGAGGGTCCGGTCCCTACATGCTCAGTCCTATAATGAGATGGATCAACACCAGATCCACAGTGACGCACCTGTCAAGCCACATATATCCTCCATGGTAACATGATAGGAGGATTTTAACGCAAGCGTTAACGTCCTGATGTAGGCCAAAGTGAGGAATCTTCATTACATTTAGGATCATCGACTACAAGAGCTCCTTAATCTGCGACTGGGAGACTATGTGTGGCTTCTTCCCAGTCGTTCTCATCAAATACCTATGCGGAGTGAGCATCACNCTTTGTCCTCCTCGAACATCACCCGAATTTCATATTTCTCCTTTTGCATAGCTCGAAGTTTCTCTAAGACCTCCTCCTTTTCTTGCTTCAAGGATTCTGTAGCTTTCTCCTTCTCTTTGTGGACTCGACGAAGTCAAGCCTCTGTTGCATCTGCTACCCTTCGTAATTGGGTGGGCTCATCCCCCAATTCTACACTCTTCGACGAAGAAGGAGAAGTAGGTATTGTGCGGCTCGAATGGATGGCTTGTTGTATCTTTTGTAGCTCCTTCTCGATTCTTTCATACATCGTCTCCTACTTTGTTCCATAACACTTCAAGATATCTTCTGAAGCATCCTCCACGGCTACGATGATGAGATCGACATAGTCTTCTGTAAGCGTGGACTTCATCTTGGTCCTAGTGGCACACGTCTTCTTTCTTGATGAGAGTTTCTGTGAATAAACCTTTATTTTATTTGATGTTTCGGCCTCTGTGAGGGGATCCTTCGACAGTGTAACTTCACCTTTTTCTTGTTTATCTCCTTCTTCCCCTCCTTCTTCTTGATTCACTTCGTCTCCACCTCATCCTCCTCCTGCAGGTGATTCAGACCCACTTTCCTCCGAGGCGTTGTCCTCCTCATCACTTTCTATGTTTTGTACTTCCTCCTTTTTCTTATTTTTCTTCGCACTATTTTGTCCATCATGTTCGACCCGGGTGACCAGTGGAATTCCTATGATGTTGGGGTCAGAGAGTTCTGTAGATTCAAATGGTACAAGGAAATCTGCTAGCCATTCTTTGGTAATCTCCTCCATATCCTTGTCGGTCAGTTTGTAATGGGACTGTAGCTCCTCCTTACTCTCATCCCTACGCACAATGATGTAAATAAAGTGTCAATTTGTGTGGAACTTCGCTAGCGGTCTGTACTGGTGGAGTGTGTTCGGTGTCATTCGTTGAAAAGCCTCAATAACACACTTCAACTACTGGTAGTAGGCATGGAAGACAATGTTTGACTGCCACTGCTTCGACATGTCATTCATATACCACAAGGTGGAGAACCTTGCGGCCAACGACTTAGATGGATAAAATTTTGGAAATGTCGCTCCTTCTGACATCTGCCAAGCGAAAAATGTGATCAATACCAGTAAACAATGAAATGGAACTCATACCCCTGATCCTGTGATTCGCGACAGTCCTTCTCGAGCTCGTTGATGAGGTAACTCACCTAGTTCATCTGCTTTCCTTCTACGCACTTCCCTGTGAGGTCCACTACGAATCCTATGACCTATGTTGGATGGCTCTTTCTGACAAGCTTACCAGCTATAAGAYGAAAAGTTAGGCACACTGCGCCATCTTGGATGGAGGCTACCTTGTATCCTCTCTTTCCCTTTTCTACATCGCCATAATCTTCCTTTATGTGTTGTGCCAGGGAGCAATCAAAAGTCTTCCCTGGGTAGAACTGTTGAGGGTCCGGTCCCTACATGCTCAGTCCTATAATGAGATGGATCAACACCAGATCCACAGTGACGCACCTGTCAAGCCACATATATCCTCCATGGTAACATGATAGGAGGATTTTAACGCAAGCGTTAACGTCCTGATGTAGGCCAAAGTGAGGAATCTTCATTACATTTAGGATCATCGACTACAAGAGCTCCTTAATCTGCGACTGGGAGACTATGTGTGGCTTCTTCCCAGTCGTTCTCATCAAATACCTATGCGGAGTGAGCATCACNGAGGTAACTCACCTAGTTCATCTGCTTTCCTTCTACGCACTTCCCTGTGAGGTCCACTACGAATCCTATGACCTATGTTGGATGGCTCTTTCTGACAAGCTTACCAGCTATAAGACGAAAAGTTAGGCACACTGCGCCATCTTGGATGGAGGCTACCTTGTATCCTCTCTTTCCCTTTTCTACATCGCCATAATCTTCCTTTATGTGTTGTGCCAGGGAGCAATCAAAAGTCTTCCCTGGGTAGAACTGTTGAGGGTCCGGTCCCTACATGCTCAGTCCTATAATGAGATGGATCAACACCAGATCCACAGTGACGCACCTGTCAAGCCACATATATCCTCCATGGTAACATGATAGGAGGATTTTAACGCAAGCGTTAACGTCCTGATGTAGGCCAAAGTGAGGAATCTTCATTACATTTAGGATCATCGACTACAAGAGCTCCTTAATCTGCGACTGGGAGACTATGTGTGGCTTCTTCCCAGTCGTTCTCATCAAATACCTATGCGGAGTGAGCATCACGTAGTTCTTCATGTATCCGACGTTAAATTCATTTTTCTTCAAGGCTGGGATATGTCCTAACTGGGTTCCAACTACACGTATCCCCTTCAGGATGTACGTAGTGATCAATTTGTACTCGAAGTCGCATGGGAGACTATCATGGTTAACCGCGCCAGCCAAAGGCAGTATGTATTCTGGAAATACCAACGGGATCTGATTCACGTTGGCCAGATCATCGCGGTGTTTTCTTCACTTCTCAGTAGCGGGTCGGCTAGAATGACGTCTAGTCGAGGGGGATGCTTGCAGGCCCATAGTCGACGACGCCTGTATTCCTACGGACATAACTCTCTCAGCCATGAGATCCACAAGAATATCTTCCACAGAATTCTCTAACGTGCTTGGTTCGCCCGACATTCACACTTGTAACCAAATAGATCGGGTAGGTGAATAAACAAGCGAGGTAATCAAATGGGTGGCGAGGTATAGAAAGCACAATGCGATACAATCGATCTCTATTACCTTGGATATCATGGGTTGCAAAAAGTGGTCCCGACGCAACGTCCGACGGGTTAAATAAGGAAATGTCGTAACAATTTCCTCCAATGGGTAGGAATGCCTCAATCAATACGAATCAGTCCGTTATGGCATGGTCTCAACGGTCCATTTTCTGATAACTGCATTTTCTAGACGTTCTAGGGCATCATTCCAATGGTCGGGGTGCCTCCAATGATCATATAGCTTCACCGTGGAAAAGTCCCATTCTTTGTGGTTCTGCTATCCCAACGAAGTTCAGGTTCTACAGATCTGCCTCTTGCGACGTCTTCTCTAGAATCTCCTGTAGTTTTTCTAACTTGGCTTTCTTCTTACTGAGCTTCCTTGCCTTCTTTCCTGTGATATGAGTTTCTGGATTCCTCTTTCCATTCTTATTCTTATTTTCTCTTAGCATAGTAGCTTTGCACTGCTGATGTTCTTTCAAAGGGTTCAAAGGTAATACATCTTCTCTTATTATTTACNGAAAAGTTAGGCACACTGCGCCATCTTGGATGGAGGCTACCTTGTATCCTCTCTTTCCCTTTTCTACATCGCCATAATCTTCCTTTATGTGTTGTGCCAGGGAGCAATCAAAAGTCTTCCCTGGGTAGAACTGTTGAGGGTCCGGTCCCTACATGCTCAGTCCTATAATGAGATGGATCAACACCAGATCCACAGTGACGCACCTGTCAAGCCACATATATCCTCCATGGTAACATGATAGGAGGATTTTAACGCAAGCGTTAACGTCCTGATGTAGGCCAAAGTGAGGAATCTTCATTACATTTAGGATCATCGACTACAAGAGCTCCTTAATCTGCGACTGGGAGACTATGTGTGGCTTCTTCCCAGTCGTTCTCATCAAATACCTATGCGGAGTGAGCATCACATAGTTCTTCATGTATCCGACGTTAAATTCATTTTTCTTCAAGGCTGGGATATGTCCTAACTAGGTTCCAACTACACGTATCCCCTTCAGGATGTACGTAGTGATCAATTTGTACTCGAAGTCGCATGGGAGACTATCATGGTTAACCGCGCCAGCCAAAGGCAGTATGTATTTTGGAAATACCAACGGGATCTGATTCACGTTGGCCAGATCATCGCGGTGTTTTCTTCACTTCTCCGTAGCGGGTCGGCTAGAATGACGTTTAGTCGAGGGGGATGCTTGCAGGCCCATAGTCGACGACGCCTGTATTCCTACGGACATAACTCTCTCATCCATGAGATCCACAAGAATATCTTCCACAAAATTCTCTAACGTGCTTGGTTCGCCCGACATTCACACTTGTAACCAAATAGATCGGGTAGGTGAATAAACAAGCGAGGTAATCAAATGGGTGGCGAGGTATAGAAAGCACAATGCGATACAATCGATCTCTATTACCTTGGATATCATGGGTTGCAAAAAGTGGTCCCGACGCAACGTCCGACGGGTTAAATAAGGAAATGTCGTAACAATTTCCTCCAATGGGTAGGAATGCCTCAATCAATACGAATCAGTCCGTTATGGCATGGTCTCAACGGTCCATTTTCTGATAACTGCATTTTCTAGACGTTCTAGGGCATCATTCCAATGGTCGGGGTGCCTCCAATGATCATATAGCTTCACCGTGGAAAAGTCCCATTCTTTGTGGTTCTGCTATCCCAACGAAGTTCAGGTTCTACAGATCTGCCTCTTGCGACGTCTTCTCTAGAATCTCCTGTAGTTTTTCTAACTTGGCTTTCTTCTTACTGAGCTTCCTTGCCTTCTTTCCTGTGATATGAGTTTCTGGATTCCTCTTTCCATTCTTATTCTTATTTTCTCTTAGCATAGTAGCTTTGCACTGCTGATGTTCTTTCAAAGGGTTCAAAGGTAATACATCTTCTCTTATTATTTACNGGGAATTATAATCAACAAGATTAATGAACCCATGAAAAGACTGGAAACCAAGCTAATGACATGAAAATTATTAAAGAAATGTCACAAGGAGGAGGCACCAACAGGGGTGATAGTAGTATCCATGCAGTGCGCGAAGGGGACTTTACTTAGCTGGAGGATATACCTATTGAACTTATCTGTGGATTATTGAAAAGACACACAAGACTTAGGAACATAATTCCACTATTCATGGTTGATTATACTTATAGCGTTGGTAAGATGGAGACACCCCAAATACAATTAATTTTGTCAAAGGATCGGAAAGTGGCATGCAAGACAATATGCAACATTATGGCACATGTTGGCACATGGGCAAACCCATGGTTCAACGCTTCAACAACACACCAACAAAACCCTAACTACCAGCCCTTTCGGCAAGACCTGCGAAGAAGATGAAGTCTCACCCGAGGTAGAGGCAGGGGGGTTGCAGGATTCAGGTGTCTACAACCAAGCTGGGACATAGATCTGTGATTACAACACTTTAATAGAGAACTTAAAAACACTATGCATTAGTTCTTGAACCTCATTCACATCGTAGATAGAACCCTTATTACAGAACAACGCAGTACCAATAAAGATCAAGTACTTCCAATCACTTAGCACATAACATTAGCTCAGATCTAGCATTCATTCATTTAAGCACTAAGAAACAACATCATATGAATTCTTCATATAATATAACAACATCACTAAGTAGGTAAGCACATAAAAAGCATCAATCACATCGCACAAAGCACATCAAGACATAGGATATACGTGGTTCACCCTAGTGTGGGGCTATGTCCACCAACTTCTTCTCTTCTTCTTTATTAATATTCAATCTTATTACATTCATATGCTCTTGTGCACAAAGCCACAGAGCCTAACTCTAAAGAGGATGGGAGATCAGCACGTTGCGCACCAGATCCTCCTTCCCAAAATCCGGTCAAGGCATAGAGCCAACTCCTTACTAGCACATATAATTACTTTACACAACCAGATTGCACAAAGAAACTTACAATCTCTTGCACTAAGCCAAACATAATGTGCACATAAAAAAAACTACCTCTTACATCGCTTAGCTATTACTTATTTTATATTTACAAAGAGGCCTAATCATGGGTAAACCCATGGGCCGACATCCCATAACCTGTTACATAAACCCTAGTAAACCCTTTGCTCGGTCCACAATCCCGCAAAACAATAGATATCCCACGATCTCAGCTCTGCTTGGGCGCTCCATCTTCATCCAGCCTGTTGAAGACCCAAAAGTGATCAAACACGACCAATGTTTCCTCAAAACTTTGTCAAGGGCCAACATGCCCCCAACACTCACCTGTGACTCGTCTTGAGTCACTCAGATCTGGGCAACACCGCTTCAAAGGACTCGAGCTTAGCTCGAGTTTCCTCGACTTGTTGCTTCACCAGAGCTTCTTGCTCGACGAACTCCTGAATCACTTGCTCTGTAACAGGCCCTTCTAGGCGTTCTTCCACTGCTGCAAGCACTTGGTCTCGCTGCGAGCCTTGTCCTTCAATCTCTTCAAAAATTGTGCAGGCTTCGTCCTGCACCGACTGTAGTCTCTGTGTCACCTCCATGACTCTTCTCTAGATTGAAGTAATCTGCTGCTGGACTGCGCACTGCTCTTGTGATCTCTTCATTTTATCAACTGCAGTGAGTGACTTCATTTGTGCCTGCACCGTGGATGCCTGCTGTTGCGCCTCCTGGAGCTGTGCTTCCAGTTTCCTTAGCTCCGGATCTTCTGCGAGGAGTTCGTAGGTCTGCACACTACGATCACTCAATTTATTACATTCTAAGGCGAGGACCTTTATCCTTCCAATTGCGCTCTTAGCTGCTTCCTCCCTTTGGTCGCACACTTCTTGCAGAGTGCTCAACACTACTTGGATCTCTAGCTCCCTTATCCTTGCTTGAAGTTGTTGAATGGCCTCAACGAGCTTCCCCACTTGTATCTCGGATGACTCTTCTTCCTCCTGTGCCAAGCCCGACACAAAGCAAAATTCTTTAGTTACCGCCTTTTTGACCGCAATCTTCTCTGGGAGCATATGGTCTTTTTATTTCTGCATCATTGCTTTGTCCTCCTCGAACATCACCCGAATTTCATATTTCTCCTTTTGCATAGCTCGAAGTTTCTCTAAGACCTCCTCCTTTTCTTGCTTCAAGGATTCTGTAGCCTTTTCCTTCTCTTTGTGGACTCGACGAAGTCGAGCCTCTATTGCATATGCTACCCTTCATAATTGGGTGGGCTCATCCCCCAATTTTGCACTCTTCGACGAAGAAGGAGAAGTAGGTATTGTGCGGCTCGAATGGATGACTTGTTGTATCTTCTGTAGCTCCTTCTCAATTCTTTCATACATCGTCTCCTACTTTGTTCCATAACGCTTCAAGATATATTCTGAAGCATCCTCCACGACTACGATGATGAGATCGACATCGCCTTCTGTAAGTGTGGACTTCATCTTGGGCCTAGTGGCACACGTCTTCTTTCTTGATGAGAGTTTCTGTGAATAAACCTTTCTTTTCTTCGATGTTTCGACCTCTGTGAGGGGATCCTTCGACAATGTAACTTCACCTTTTTCTTGTTTATCTCCTTCTTCCCCTCCTTCTTCTTATTGATTCACTTCGTCTCCTCCTCCTCCTCCCGCGGGCGATTCAGACCCACTTTCCTCCAAGGCGTTGTCCTCCTCATCACTTTCTATGTTTTGTACTTCCTCCTTTTTCTTATTTTTCTTCGCGCTATTTTGTCCATCATGTTCGAATCGGGTGACCAGTGGAATTCCTATGATGTCGGGGTCAGAGAGTTCTGTAGAGTCAAATGGTACAAGGAACTCTGCTAGCCATTCTTTGGTAATCTCCTCCATATCCTTGTCGGTCAGTTTGTAATAGGACTGTAGCTCCTCCTTACCCTCATCCCTACGCGCAATGATGTAAATAAAGTGTCGATTTGCGCAGAACTTCGTTAGCGGTCTGTACTGGTGGAGTGTGTTCGGTGTCATTCGTTGAAAAGCCTCAATAGCACGCTTCAACTGTTGGTAGTAGGCATGGAAGACAATGTTTAACTGCCACTGCTTCGACATGTAATTCATATACCACAAGGTGGAGAACCTTGCGGCCAACGACTTAGATGGATCAACTTTTGGAAATGTCGCTCCTTCCGACATCTGCCAAGCAAAAAATGCGATCAATACCAGTAACCAACTGAAATGGAACTCATACCCCTGATCCTGCGATTCGCGACAGTCCTTCTCGAGCTCGTTGATGAGGTAACTCACCCAGTTCATTTTCATTCCTTCTACGCACTTCCCTGTGAGGTCCACTACGAATCCTATGGCCTATGTTGGATGACTCTTTCTGACAAGCTTACCAGCTATAAGATGAAAAGTTAGGCACACTGCGCCATCTTGGATGGAGGCTACCTTGTATCCTCTCTTTCCCTTTTCTACATCGCCATAATCTTCCTTTATGCGTTGTGCCAGGGAGCAATCAAAAGTCTTCCCTGGGTAGAACTGTTGAGGGTCCGGTCCCTATATGCTCAGTCCTGTAATGAGATGGATCAACACTGGATCCACAGTGACGCGCTTGTCAAGCCAAACATATCCTCTATGGTAACACGATAGGAGGAGTTTAACGCAAGCGTTAACCTTCTGATGTAGGCAAAAGTGAGGAATCTTCATTACATTTAGGATCATCGACTATGCGAGCTCCTTAATCCACGACTGAGAGACTATGTGTGGATTCTTCCTAGTCGTTCTCATCAAATACCTATGCAGCGCGAGCATCACGTAGTTCTTCATGTATCCGACGTTAAATTCATTTTTCTTCAAGGTTGAGATATGTCCTCACTGGGTTCCAACTACACGTATCCCCTTCGGGATGTACGTAGTGATCAATTTGTACTCGAAGTCGCGTGGGAGACTATCATGGTTAACTGCGCCAGCCAAAGGCGGTATGTATTCTGGAAATACCAATGGGATCTGATTCACGTTAGCCAGATCATCGCGGTGTTTTCTTCACTTCTCAGTAGCGGGTCGACTAGAATGACGTCTAGTCGAGGGGGATGCTTGCAGGCCCCTAGTCGACGATGCCTGTATTCCTACGGACATAACTCTCTTATCCATGAGATCCACAAGAATATCTTCCATAGAATTCTCTAACGTGCTCGGTTCGCCCGACATTCACACTTGTAACCAAATAGATCGGGTAGGCGAATAAACAAGCGAGGTAATCAAATGGGTGGCGAGGTATAGAAAGCACAACGCGATACAATCGATCTCTATTACCTCAGATATCATGGGTTGCAAAAAGTGGTCCCGACGCAACGTCTGACGGGTTAAATAAGCAAACGTCGTAACAGATTCCTCCAACGGGTAGGAATGCCTCAATCAATACGAATCAGTCCGTTATGGCATGGTCTCAACGGTCCATTTTCTCATAACTGCGTTTTCTAGACGTTCTAGGGCGTCATTCCAACGGTCGGGGTGCCTTCAACGATCATATAGCTTCACCATGGTGAAGTCCCATTCTGTGTGGTTCTGCTATCCCAGTGAAGTTCAGCCTCTGCAGATCTGCCTCTTGCGACGTCTTCTCTAGAATCTCCTGTAGTTTTTCTAACTTGGCTTTCTTCTTACTGAGCTTCCTTGCCTTCTTTCCTGTGATCTAAGTTTCTGGATTCCTCTTTCCATTCTTATTCTTATTTTCTCTTAGCATAGTAGCTTTGCACTGCTGATGTTCTTTCAAAGGGTTCAAAGGTAATACATCTTCTCTTATTATTTACGGGGTAGCTACACTTATTTCTTGCATGGACATGTTCTTCAAGCCTTTTTGCGTTCTTTCAACTTCGACAACTGCTTCTCTTTCATTCTGTTGCTTCGACTCAACTGCTCGTTCTTCTATTAGTCTCTCTATTCTTCTAGCTATGAGGTCCTTTAGTTTTTTCTTTTTGTGTTCATTAGCTTCCTCCTCTGCTTTTCTTCTGGTCTGATCCTTCTCAATCCAAGTCTTTCTTAACAAAATTGGAAAGGGGGCGTTGTTCTCAACAAATTTAACGACTTCAAATTATTCTTCAGTCGATGTTTCATGAGAAATTATAGGTATATTAGTAACTCTTCCACATAGGGTTATCATCTTTCCTTTAAACAAGCATATCCTTCCCAATGAAGGTATCATAACAGGCTTTCCCCAAATTTCCCAAGTGCTTTCTGGCATAATATTCACATGTGTTTTTTCATCCAATACATAGTCTATGTTGAAGTCTTCTATTCTTGTAACTACGTGTTGGTTTCCTTTCAGGATCTCTGGTAAACTGATGTCTATGTGATCATCCATTACCTCTTTTAACCGTACTAACATAGTCTCTGACTCTTTCTCTTTATGATTCTTTATCATATCCTTAATATTTTGACCTTCCTTATAGTATTATTGTCTCATGTTCATCTTTTCAACTTTAGCAATCATCCTTGGGCAATCCTCAACCTCATGACCAATATCTTTAAAACAAAGACAAATATGACNAATTCTCTAACGTGCTTGGTTCGCCCGACATTCACACTTGTAACCAAATAGATCGGGTAGGTGAATAAACAAGCGAGGTAATCAAATGGGTGGCGAGGTATAGAAAGCACAATGCGATACAATCGATCTCTATTACCTTGGATATCATGGGTTGCAAAAAGTGGTCCCGACGCAACGTCCGACGGGTTAAATAAGGAAATGTCGTAACAATTTCCTCCAATGGGTAGGAATGCCTCAATCAATACGAATCAGTCCGTTATGGCATGGTCTCAACGGTCCATTTTCTGATAACTGCATTTTCTAGACGTTCTAGGGCATCATTCCAATGGTCGGGGTGCCTCCAATGATCATATAGCTTCACCGTGGAAAAGTCCCATTCTTTGTGGTTCTGCTATCCCAACGAAGTTCAGGTTCTACAGATCTGCCTCTTGCGACGTCTTCTCTAGAATCTCCTGTAGTTTTTCTAACTTGGCTTTCTTCTTACTGAGCTTCCTTGCCTTCTTTCCTGTGATATGAGTTTCTGGATTCCTCTTTCCATTCTTATTCTTATTTTCTCTTAGCATAGTAGCTTTGCACTGCTGATGTTCTTTCAAAGGGTTCAAAGGTAATACATCTTCTCTTATTATTTACGGGGTAGCTACACTTATTTCTTGCATGGACAGGTTCTTCAAGCCTTTCTGCGTTCTTTCAACTTCGACAACTGCTTCTCTTTCATTCTGCTGCTTCGACTCAACTACTTGCTCTTCTATTAGTCTCTCTATTCTTCTAGCTATGAGGTCCCTTAGATCTTTCTTTTTGTGTTCAGTAACTTCCTCCTCTACTTTTCTTCTGGTCTGATCCTTCTCAATCCAAGTCTTTCTTAACAAAACTGGAAAGGGGGCATTGTTCTCAACAAATTTAATGACTTCAAATTATTCTTCAGTCGATGTTTCATGAGAAATTATAGGTATATTAGTAACTCTTCCACATAGGGTTATCATCTTTCCTTTAAAAAAGCCTATCCTTCCCAATGAAGGTATCATAACAGGCTTTCCCAAAATTTCCCAAGTGCTTTCTGGCATAATATTCACGTGTGTTTCTTCATCCAATACATAGTCTATGTTGAAGTCTTCTATTCTTGTAACTACGCATTGGTTTCCTTTCAGGATCTCTAGTAAACTGATGTCTCTGTGATCATCCATTACCTCTTTTAACTGTACTAACATAGTCTCTAACTCTTTCTCTTTATGATTATTTATCATATCCTTAGTATTTTGACCTTCCTTATAGTATTATTGTCTCATGTTCATCTTTTCAACTTTAGCAATCATCCTTGGGCAATCCTCAACCTCATGACCAATATCTTTACAACAAAGACAAATATGACCTATACCAGGGAATTCCTTAGCAAGATGTCCCGGTCTTTTGCAATTATAACACAATGTTAATCCTCTCTTTATTTTAAACGATCCCTAGCCTCTCCTGTACTACGCACTGGGATCACAGTGTTGGACCTGCAATCTGCAAAAATTCTTTCTAGGTTCTTGCATCCACTTATTAGTCCAAAGATTCTTTCTATGCATAAGAATAACATATCTTTCTCTGTTTCTATCAAATTTATTCAGAGAAACTCTTTCTTCGAACCGTGCCCTAGTTTTTAGACTAGGACAAGATCTATCAAACATACCTAGATTCATACTTTCGAAGCAAAAACTCCACTTATCTTACCTTTACCAGAGCACAAAGATTTAAGATATTGCCTCTTTTATTCAGATTGGGTTTCTTTCTTAGTACAAAGATTCACAAGTTAAGTAGAATACTACGCACAACAACAATAGATCTACGCACATAGATTTCTCTTTTCTTCAGTTCCTAGCAATCACAGTTTCAGATCCCAACAACAGAACCATTTGTTGGCACAGGGGCAGACCCAAGGTTCAATGCTTCAACAACACACCAAAAAAACCCTAACTACCGGCCCTTTCGGAAACACCTGTGAAGCAGATGAAGTCTCACCCGAGGTAGAGGCATGAGGGGTTGCAGGACTCAGGTGTCTACAACCAAGCTGGGACACAGATCTATGATTACAACACTTTAACAGAGCACTTAACAACACTATGCATTAGTTCTTGAACCTCATTCACATTGTAGATAGAACCCTTATTACAGAACAACGAAGTACTAATAAAGATCAAGTACTTCCAATCACTTAACACATAGCATTAGCTCAGATCTAACATTCATTCATTTAAGCACTAAGAAACGACATCAGATGCATTCATCATACAATATAACAACAACTCTAAGAAGATAAGCACATAAACAACATCAATCACATCGCACAAATCACATCAAGACACAGGATATACGTGGTTCACGCCAGTGTGGGGCTACGTCCACCAACTTATTCTCTTATTCTTTATTAGTCTTCAATCTTCTTACATTCATCTTCTCCTGTGTGCAAAGCCACAGAGCCTAACTCCACAGAGACAGGAGATCTACGCGCTGTGCACCAGATCCTCCTTCCCAAAATCCGGTCAAGGTAGATAGCCAACTCCTTACTAGCACAAAGCCTTACTTTACACAACTAGATTGCACAAAGCAACTTACAATCTCTTGCACTAAGCCAAACATACTGTGCACATAGACAACACTACCTCTTACATCGCTTAACTACTACTTATTTATATATTTACAAAGAATCCTAATCATGGGTAAACCCATGGGCCGACATCCCATAACCCATTACATAAACCCTAGTAAACTCTTTGCTCGGTCCACAATCCCTCAAAACAAGCGAGGTCCCATGATATCAGCTTCGCATGGGCGCTCCATCTTCATCCAGCCTGTCGAAGTCCCAAAAGTGGTCAAACAAGACCAATGTTTCCTCAAAACTTGGTCAAGGGCCAACAAAAAACATCAGTC
>JZKD02S1770495.1:39606-52350 GCA_000966675.3 Picea glauca
TCTAGGAGGGTGAACACACTTGTACTTCTCCTAGCAACCCTTGTTCAAGAATGACTTGTAACCTTAAAAATAAGATGAAGCATAAATGGAGGGTGTATTCAACATAATCCTCCTAGGGTTTCTAACAACAATTACCAAGAATGAAGCAAGAAAGAACTAACATATGCAGATTTTCCTTACCAATTCCAAGAAAAGAGATATCAAACCCTAGTTCACAATGTAAATTACCATCCAAGAGAAAAAGAACAAGCCTTCAAGAGGAGCTCATCACTCCACTTCATCCATTCACCAAGAGAAAACACCAAAAAACATTTGCAAGAGAGAGAGATACCAAAAATTCCCAAGAGGGTGAAAATTTAAGCCAAGTACTTCTCACAATGGGAGAGTTATGTTATGAAATGAGATTCACATGATCTCTATTTATACAAAATGTTTAAAACATAGTTTGTCCACATAAATTAGGGTAAAACATAAGATAAGGGGTTAACAACCCTTATCTTACCCCTTAAACCAAATAATCATATTTTAATTCTAATTTGCACATAAAGAAAACCCTAACACAAGATGTCACCCCTGTTTAGGGCAATGATTAGACACTTGGAGCAAGTCATTGGAGTTGGGGATGCATGTCTAGGCTTCCAAAGGCCACATGTCATTCATCCAAGGCTTTTCCTTATGGTTCAAATCCTCCTTCTTTCAAAACATACCATATTTCCTCATCACAACTCAAAACCCCCTCAAGCATGACATCAAGCCCCTTAAGGTGATGTTTTTGGTATCCAAAGCAATTCGTTTGACTTGTAAAGGCACGGTGAGGTCATCCAAGGTGTATTCTAGGCCTCCAAAGGCAAGTCATCGTGATATGACATGTGGGCCATTGTCATCCAACCTGTGGGATTCAAGCCCCATGGAAGCCCAAGATAGGCTTGTTCCTCCAAAAGTGTTTACCAAACAAGGTCCTACAAAGAAAATAGGTACGCCATCCAAGGATCTCAAGTCAAAATATCATGGAAAGTGAAAACCACATCTAATAAACAAGACAACTAAACATGTGCATGAAAACTACCTCATAAAATTAAACAAGTGCCCAAAGAACCTATACAATTGACCAAGTTTAGGTATGGGAGGGGTGTCATAAAATTCCTATTGGTTAGACCAAAACCCTCAAGTAGGGGATGCTCCCAATGATGCCCATTAAAGGTCATGTAGTGGATGATGAGGTGGATAGGGGTTTAGACTTCATAGGTCAATGAGTTTCATGACATACAAGGGCTTTCATTATCTCATTTAGGGGTGCCTTTGTAGGGGGTGTGTTGCACCTTCTTCTTCAAAGCAACCTTTTTCCAAGCCCATTTATTGTCATTTATTAATTAATTAATGATCCAAACACGTGTGCACTCCCAATAGTGAATCGATTAGATTGGGGGGTAGTAACACAATGTCACTTGAAGGAATAGGTCCACAAAGTGCCATAGGGGTAACCATCAAAACGTTACAACGCACTAGTGTTAGTCTTTCATTCAAGCGAGATATTTATTATGTGTTTGATATTTTCTAGGACTTCAATTTTTTTGAGAGAAGTGATTCATTATTCTCAAGACCTGTATGAGCGAGCATCTAGAAGGTTTATATTTTAGGCTTTTATTTTTTTCCAGCCACCATCACCCTGGGCCTTCAACCCCTTCTTCCCATGAAATGAGTTACATGCCCTTCTTAGGTCACTAAAGTCAAAGGGCCCATAATATGGCAATGTGATGGGAATGGAATGAGCAAAAAGTGATTAGTATGGTAGGGAATGGTACGATGACCGCTCAAGGGACGCCCAGTTGCACCCCTTCCCCAAAAGTTGGCCACATACTAGGAAATCGATGACACTCACCAAGGTGAAACAGGGTCAAAATGATAATGTCCAAGAAGGCATTCTATAATCAAAAGAAGCTTCAATACAACATTATTAAATGCCTCAAATATTAGGGTGAGTACTTGCCATAATACCTAACTTGTACCAAATGGAGCAAGACCCATGTGCCTTCTAGAATCCATCTGGTGTGGTGGATGTGTTGACGATGGATCTAAATTGTGGTGATAGAGTGGGATTCCATATGTGCAAGTGGGCACTTCTAGTCATGTGGTCTCTCATAACTCCATACCTGCAACTTGAGGGCCTCAATACATCATCTCCTTAGTTATCCCACAAAATGGGGATAACATTTGGCTCCTACTTGGGGACAAGTGCTCGTCGTAGAGTGCATGAGAACTACAACATATCATGGTAGACATCTGCCTACAATGAAACCAAAAAATTGTAAAATCTACGGTGGTTCTATCACCCTTCGTCCATATACATCAAAATAAAAAATGAAACTGATCTAGAAAATAAAATTTTATCATTTAAAAACAAAAATCTAAACTAAGCATGAAATCAATATGCAAGTAGAGAAAAATGAATTATGACATTCATCTAAACTAATATGAGAAATCAAAATGAAAATGCAAGGAAAGCAATATGAACCACCTACTTACTTGGGGCCTGGGCCTTGAAGAAGTCAAGTAACCTAAACATAAGGTTACTGAAGAGACCCATCCACTGGTAATGACATCTTTCTCCCATCCAAATCTATCAAATAATACTTTTCTTTTTCAAACTTGTAACCCCCAAACCCAGGGGTAACTAAGGATATATCATGTCTTGAGGTCCACAGGTTGTAGACATGGAGAGTCAAGAGCCAGATGGACAGAGCATAGCCCTGGAGAGGCCCTTTTTTTCATTGATGCATTCTACACATCACCAACGACAACATCCACCACACCGGCCTGGTTCCCAAAAGGCAGTGGGTCTTGCTCCATGAGGTAATGAGTCTAGGTATCATGATACGTATCACTCTGATATTTAAAGAATTTGAACATATTTCAAAGAATATTTCTTGATTTCAGAACATTTGCTTGGAATTTATTCTCTTTGCCTTATTCAAACCTGAGGGGGGTGTCATTGTGTCCTAGTAAACGGTTTTCCCTAAGGAATAGATTGCTACTAGGTGGTTCCTTGAAAATTCATCGTCCGTTCCCTACCATACTTCATTCCCTCCACCTCCTCACCTTTTGGGACTTTCGGGTGTACTGACCCAAGAATGGATTGTACCATATCTCATGGGAAGAAGGGGCTAAAGGACTAGAGGGTAAAAGTTACTGGCAAAGGACATGAACCATTTATGAACCTTTGAGATGCTCCGCCCAGGGATCCCTGAGAAAGCAATGAAACACTTCTCTGTATGAATAGGGGACCCATAAAATAAATCATAATGAATACCCAAGGTGTTAGTTGGTGGATATGAGGTCTCATCACGAGAAATCCTATCATGATCATAAGTATTTAAAGGTATGACATTATCATTATTTGGTCACCAAGCCAAGGTAGTGGCTCTCAGTTACATGACTAAGGGAAAGGGGGTCTCATCATGAGCCAACCTTCTCATTTATGCAAGGTATTTGTGAATGACACTGTCATACCTTGACACCAAGGTAGGACAATGCCCCCCAATTGATTCCTCAGAACATGAAGAAAAATAAAAGAAAGACTTAAGAAGATGAAAAGGGAAATAAATGGGATCGAAAAAAATTGCATTGAGGACAAGGGGAAACTCACCCTCCATAAAGGCACCTATAGGTAAGACAATACAAACCCTTGAATTTCATGAACCCCATGCCCAAAAATTTACCCCACACCATCTCACATACACACATGAATAGGATAGGCTCCACCTAGGAAACATCGTAGACCTGGGAGTTATTGACCCAATAGGGAATCTTGAGACCCTTCCCAAACCTAAATTTGGCAAGTTGTATAATGTCCTTGAGCATTTATTTGGTTTAGGGGAGTTTGATGCACATGTTCGGGTCATTTGATTATTATATGTGATTTAATTTCTATGATACTTGTGACTCATGGACTCCTAGAGGGCATACTTGTTGTCTTTACAAGACTTTTCCCAGTGGACAGGTATTCATGAGGAGATGATTAGTTCATACCTTCATGAGGGCTTGGAGCCCAGGGATGGATGTTGAGTCCCCATGCTTGGGGCATGACAATGATGATCGGTTTGCATGTTGAAGGAATAAGTCATTTCCTTTGGAGGCACTCTAGCAGGCTTGTATAGACGATCTCCCACTTTCTCTACTTGGATGATGGCCTTTGGAGGCCTAGACACCACCCACCTATCCCATGACATCATCATTGAAGGGCTAGGGTTTGGTGGAGATGATATTCTGGTAGAGGAAAGGATACTTGGCACAACGTTTGGCACTTGATGGCATGACTAGGCCCCTGGAGGCCCAACATTCCACCCCTTAGGACTAGACGTCCCACCTTGGATCTTAACGTCACCTTAGAAAGGACATTGCATCACCCTACTAAGGATTTATTTATGTAATTTTATTAAAATTAGACATAAAGGGAAAATTTTTATGGTCAACCCTGTATTTTTTATCAAAGTTAATTTTAGGTCAAAATTTTGTATAAATAAACAAAAGTGACATTCATTTTTTATCATAACTCATCACACAACAAGTGTGGACTAGAATTTTCTACCTCTTTAAGGGATATCAGCTGAAATAACTAGTGCACATTTTCTTGGAGAGGCTTTTTATAGTGTATCTTGGTTATTTTTCATGGTGGAAGATCTTCAACTAGGGTTTGGCTTGATTATTCTTGGTGAAGTAAGTAGAAAATATGCAATTTGTTCATGTAATAAATGATTGTGGTAAATTTTACTTATTTCACGTTGAATATTATGAAATTGCTTGCTTAAACCCTAGGAGAGAAACATAAGGTGCTTCTTTCTCTCTCTATCTTTTCTACTTGTTTAAATTTGTCAAGTATACCTTTTTTAGAAGTTACTACTAGAGCCCTAAAGTGTTAGCACTCTAGTAGCTTCATTCTAATTTCTTATTACATTATATATTTTCAATATTCTAAGGAAGGAAGGTTCACTGGGGCCTAAAAGTGCTTACTCTCTAGTGAATTTGTCTTCAAAATTTGGATGTTTGAGGCCTTCAACTGCCAACACCTCTTGCATCCACCTCTTTTCCTTTGGAAAGTATTATCATTGCTATTTTCTCCAAGTTGTGCTATTGTTGTTATTGACTCCATAAGCCCAAAAAGGCACTTGTCCACTTGCTTTAGTGAATGATTGATCAAACAAACACTCAAACTCTCTTCCTTGAAGCTCTTGCTAACTTCTACTAACTCTAAACTAGACTAATTCACTAGTTAACTTGTTGTTGTTGCAAATCACTACTACATACATACTAATCCATACTAATTTTCTGAATACACCTACATAGCTCACATCTAACTCACTCAGAATTTGCTTGTGATAATTGCTAAACAATCTACTTGATAAATGATAAGTTTTCATAGTATTTTCTTGCAATTATGAGCTCTAATTTTTGTGGTTGTTACATAACATTTATTGTTGTTTTAAACTGATAAATTTATGCAAATTTTCTTCAGCCACTTCATTTTTTTATTGTCTAACATCTTTGAGGCTTTTATTATCATTTGGTACTTGGAAATTGTACATACATGCTATATTGTTCTTGTTCTGGGAAGGTACACCAACATTCTTCTTTTGCGTGAATTCCTCAGACGTAGACACCCTTAAATTTGGTGACTAGTGTGAGAGGGGGGGGTTCTTGTCCTTATCCTTAGCTTACCTATCCCTTTAGGCTATCAGGGACGCCTCCCCTAGGGTAGACCTCTTTCTACTCCTAAAACGTGGGGATATCCTACTAAGGTGACAGTGGTAGGACATCATGTTTGTTATGCCAATATCCATCACCTACCTTGGGATTTGGGAAAGTACATATTGTGTGATAAAAATTTTGGTTTCGTTGTTGGGGAACATCGAGTCGATATTCCTCAATAAAAAACCTTCGGTAAGCCTTTTCCTCAAAGCCTTTATTTTACAAATCTTAACTAGTGACTCCACTGAGGGTGAACCCCTCATTCTCTTTGGTGATCTTGGAAATATTATCCAACGACTCCACAAAGTTCAGGGAGGTACACCAATCCTCCCAAGTCTTATAGAAGAACGCCTCCCCGAGACTCTCCTATAGTAAAATAATTGTTTGGAGGGAGTCTTTCTTTAAACACAATGGCTAGTGCCCAAACTCAGACCCATAATCAAAATAAATGGGCATCAAAACTCTTTAAGCCATTAGACATGATGGACATTCCAGGTTATCCTCGAAATATGCCTCCTAGGTATGAAAAATGGTTTCCTAAGTTCATTGGTAATGATGTAGTTAGCGCTGAAGACCACATGAGTAATTTCTTGGCCTTTTTCCAACTTTACCCTATCAATGATGACATTGAAGATTTGGAAATGAAGTTATTCTCTGCCACTCTTTATGATGGCACCAAAAGATGGTATAATGGTCTCCCTGATGCTAGTATCACATATATGGATCAATTAGAAGAAGTCTTTCTCAAAATATGGAGTGTTAAAGAGGATCCTAACATGTTACTAGCTAGACTTAATGATATCAAGAAGTTTGAGAATGAGACTATCAGGGAATTTCATGACAAATTTGAAAGACTTTTGCAACAAATCCCTAAAAGACACCATCCTTCGAACAACTTTCTTCTTTTTCTTTATACCAAGGATTTTTCAGGACAAAAGGGTTTTCTTATCAGGGAGAGGGCTCCTAAAACAATTCAAGAGGCTCATGAGATGGCTCTCAACATTGAGAACAACCTGAAATCATCCAAGGTAGATCCTTTTTCTGCCCCAAGAGTTAAGATTGATGACAAACCCAAATTAGTACACAATGTTGAGTCTACCTCAGACACTGGTGTTATCTTGGAAAAAGTTTAACTAACTATATATGGCATATTAAAGAGTCAAGAGTTGATGATGAATACAATTGTAAACTTAGAGAGATCCCAACAACAAGCTCCCATACCTCCTTACAAAGGGAAATTTGAAAATACTGACCAAGGTTTCAAACCAAAAAGTGATCAAGAGGTCCCTAACACTTTATCCCCCACAAATGTAGTAGAAGAAAATCCATGGTGTTTTCAATTCAAATAATCACATTGGGAGCATGAGTTCACATTGAACAATAAGGATCATTATCAAGTGAATATTATGAGACACACCTTTGCTAAAGGAGCATATTAATAGGTGGAGGTTTTGGTTGTGAAGTTTCAAGGTTAGTAGAGGAAAGTTGGTTCATTAGTTTTTTCCTAGTGTACACTTGCAACTCGTGTTTCTTTAACTTCTCTCTTGACTCTTGATAAAGGATATTTATAACTTCCATCCTAGCCTTCCTAACTGCTTCTTTTATGCCTTCCTCATGTTGTTTGGGTGTGATGTTGAGGCAATACTGTGGTTCTTTAGCAAAGGTGTGTCTCATAATATTCACTTGATATTGGAAGGTGCCTTGGCTAAAATGCATGTGACAATCCCTTTGAAGAAAATTATTAAGGTTCCATCCATGAAAGAGAGGTTCAAGAAATTCTTCAACGTGTTGGATGAACCAATGGACCCTCCTATAATGTTACAAGTGGATCATTTCAGGGTATAATTTGATGGGCACCCACCTTTTTTAATGTCATTACTAATGAACAACAAGTGTCTTAATAACTACATGCTTGACTCAGGGGCAGGTGCTAATATGATGTATTTAAAGGTAATGGATAAATTAGGTTTGAAAACCACATGGCCTTCTAGGAATGTATGTGGATTTGAGTCTAGGGCCATACCTACCCATGGAGTAGTTTAAAATGTTGAAGTACACCTTGGGAAGTATCCTGACAAAGTTATTCAAATTGATATAGTGGTGGTAGATGTCCCTAATGTATGGGGCATGTTTTTTTCTAGAAAGTTTGTTACAATGTTGGGTGGCATGCTAGAAATAGACTTGACTTATATCAATTTACCCATGAAGGATGGAAATATTGCATGCATACCCAATATGCCAATGGCTAAGGCTCATGTAAAAGAAATTGATGATGAACTTAAAACTAATGAAGTACATGAACCAACAAAAGAAGGTCCTCCTACCTTTTCCCATGATGATTTTCCTTTCTCCATAGAGGAGGAATTTGATGAAATACAATGGAAAAAGAAAGAGGAATATCAACAACTACTTGACAAGTACAAGGACAAAGAAGTTGGCTCTGTCAAACTACTAAAGAAATAAGAAAAGGATATATTGATTAAACCAAGCCAACAAGAAGTCCTTACAACTGAGTGACACCCTCTGAGTGACACCCTCCTCCCTCAAGACAATATACCAGAGTGATAGAAGAACCAATGAAGCTAGAAGTGAAGGAATGTCAGGAGGGAGACATGGTATTGATGTGGGAAAAAACATGGGTGAGACTACTAATGTTAAGGGATGTGCAAAGTTTTGGCTTGGACCCTTCAAGATTAGAATGAAGTTAGTCAATGATTCCTACTACTTGTCCACGATCGAAGGGACAAAACTTCCATTTCCATTTAGTGGGCGTCTCCTCAAGCCCCATCATAAGGAAAAGGCTTGACTTCACAGGTAAGTACATGTAAGTTGAGGTAGGCAGGCATTTGCATCCATTGTATATACCATGCATACCATGTTAGTATATATTTAGTTGTACTTTCATATTGCTTTGTCTCACTTGTATATATTATATGCTCATATGCTAGAGTAGAGATATTTTATTTCACATTTTGATTTTTATCATATATGGACAAAGGGTGATATCACCACCCTAGATGCATTGATCTTTTGTTAGAGTTTTAGCAGGCACATGTCATATCGGAGATGTTGAGGTTATCATGCTCTCTACGGTGACCACATGTCCCCGAGTAGGAGCAATATGTTGCCCCCAAACCCAAGGTAACTAAGGAGATCATGTCTCAAGGCCCATGGGTTGTAAACATGGATTTTTGAGATCCATATGGAAAGAGCATAGCCCTGGAAGGGCCCTTTTTTTCATTGATGCATCCCACACATCACCACCAACAACATCCACCACACCGGCCTGGTTCCCACAAGGAAGTGGGTCTTTCTCCATGAGGTAATGAGTCTAGGTATCATGGTATGTATCATGCTGCTATTTTAAGAATTTGAACATATTGCAAATAATCTTTCTTGATTTCAGAACATTTGCTTGGAATTTATGCTCTTTGCCTTATTCAAACCTGAGGGGGTGTCATTGTGTCCTAGTAAGTTGGTTTCCCTTAGGAATGGGTTGCTTCTGGGTGGTTCCTTGAAAATTCATCGTCTGTTCCCTACCATACTTCATTCCCCCCACCTCCTCACCTTTTGGGACTTTTGGGTGTACTAACCTAAGAAGGGACTGTACCTTATATCATGGGAAGAAGGGGCTAAAGTGACAGAGAGTAAAAGTAGCTAGAAAAGGATAAGAGCCAATTATGAACCTTTGAGATGCTTCACCCAGGGATCCATGAGAAAGCAATGAAATACTTCTATGTAAGAATAAGGGACCCACAAAATAAATCATAATGAATACCCAAGGTGTTAGTTGGTGGATAGGAGGTCTCATCACGAGAAGGCCTATCGTGATCATAATTATTTAGCAGTATGACATTATCATTATCTGGTCACCAAGCCAGGGTAGTGGCTCTTAGTTTCATGACTAAGGGAAAGGGGGTCTCATCACGAGCCAATATTCTCATTTCTACAAGGTATTTGTGAATGACATTTTCATACCTGAACACCAAGCCATGATAGTGCCCCCCAACTGATTCCTTGGAACATGAAGAAAAACAAAATAAAGAGTTAAGAAGATGAAAAGGGAAATAAATAGGCTTGGAAAAAATTACATTGAGGACAAGGGGCAACTCACCCTCCACAAAGGCACCCATAGGTAAGACAATACAAACCCTTGTATGTCATGAACCCCATGCCCAAAAGTTTACCCCACACCATATCACATACACACATGACTAGGATAGGCTCCACATAGAAAACACCCTAGACCTGGGACTTATTGACCCAATAGGGCATCTTGAGATCCTTCCCAAACCTAAATTTGGAAATTTGTATAACGTCCTTGAGAATTTGTTTGGTTTAAGGGGGTTTGATGCACATGTTCAGGTGATTTGATTATTAGATGAGATTTACTTGCTATGATACTTGTAACTCATGGACCCCTAGAGGGCATACTTTTTTTCTTTACATGAATTTTCCTGGTGGAAATGTATTCATGAGGAGATGATTAGTTCGTATCTTCATGAGGGCTTGGATCCCAAGGATGGATGCTGAGACCACAGGCTTGGGGCATGACAGTGATGACTGGCTTGCATGTTGAAGCAAGAAGTCGTTTCCTTTGGAGGCACTCTAGTAGGCCTGGATAGATGAGCTCCCACTTTCTCCACTTGGATGATGGCCTTTGGAGGCCTAGACCCCACCCACCTAGCCCATGATGTCATCAATGAGGGGTTTGGGTTTGGTGGAGATGATATTCTGGTGGAAGAAAGGATACTTGGCACAACATTTGGCACTCGATGACATGATTAGGCCCTTGCAGGCCCAATGTCCCACCCCTCAGGGATAGATGTCCCACCTTGGAGCCTAATGTCACCTTAGAAATGGAATTGCATCACCCTACTAAGGATTTATTTATGTAATTTTATTAACATTATACATAAAGGGAAAATTTTAAGGTCGGTCCTGTACTTTTATCAAAGTTAATTTTAGGTCAAAATTTTGTATAAACAAATAAAAGTGACATTCATTTTTTATAATAACTTGTTACACAACAAGTGTGGACTAAAATTTTTGCCCTCTTTAAGGGCTATTTGCTGAAATAACTAGTGCACATCATCTTGGAGTGGATTTTTATGGTGGATCTTGGCTATTTTTCATAGAGGAAGATCTTCAACTATGATTTGGCTTGATTGTTCTTGGTGAAGTAAGTAGAAAATATGCAATTTGTTCATGTAATAAATGCTTGTGGTAAATTTTTCTTATTTCATGTTGAAAATTATGAAATTCTTTCTTAAACCCTAGGAGAGAAACATAAGATTCTTCTTTCTCTCTCTAGCTTTTCTACTTGTTTAAATTTGTCAAGTATACCTTGTTTAGAAGTGCCTACTAGAGTCGTAAAGTGCAAGACTCTAGTAGCTTCATTCTAATTTCTTATTGCATAATATATTTTCAATAGTATAAGGAAGGAGGGTTCACTGGGGCCTAAAAGTGCTTACTCTCTAGTGAAATTGTCTTCAAAATTTAGATGTTTGAGGCCTTGAAGTGCCAACACCTCTTGCATCCACCTCTTTTCCTTTGGCAAATATTATCATTGCTATTTTCTCCAAGTTGTGCTATTGTTTTTATTGACTCCATAAGCCCAAAAATGCACTTTTCCACTTGATTTAGTGAATGATTGATCAAAAAAACAATCAAACTCTCTTCCTTGAAGCTCTTTCTAACTTCTACTAACTCTAAACTAGACTAATTCACTAGTTAACTTGCTGCTGTTTCAAATCACTGCTACAACTATACTAATCCATACTAATTTTCTGCATACACCTACATAACTCACATCTAACTCACTCATAAATTGCTTGTGATAATTGCTAAACAATCTACTTGATAAATGATAAGTTTTCATAGTATTTTCTTGCAATTTCGAGCATTGATTTTTGTGGTTGTTACATAACATTTATTGTTGTTGTAAACTGATAAATTGTTACAAATTTTCTTCAACCAATTTTTTTTTTTAATTGTCTAATGTCTTTGAGGTTGTTATTATCATTTGGTACTTGGAAATTGTACATACATTCTATATTGTTCTTGTTCTGGGCAAGTACACCAATATTCTTCTTTTTCCTCAATTCCTTAGACCTAGACACCCTTAACTTTGGTGACCAGGGAGAGGGGGGGTTTCTTTTCCTTATCCTTAGCTTACCCAACCCTTTAGGCCATTGGGGATGCCTCCCCTTGGGTAGACCTCTTTCTACTCCTAAAACATGGGGATATCCTACTAAGGTGATAGTGGTAGGACACCCTATTTATTACGCCAATCTCCCTCACTTGCCTTGGGCTTTGGGAAAGTACAGATTGTGCGATAACATGACTTCTTATTGACGATGTAAGGTCCAAGCCATGAGCTATCATCCTTCTGGTCATACTTGGACTTTCCCTTCTTCTTGTGCCACATGAGCGCAAGACTTAGTTCACTGTAATTGATGTAAGGTATATTCTCAATGTATGGATAAGAAGGAGGTTTTGCGTTGAATTCTCTTTTGATGGATTCTTCACATTCTTTATCTTCTTTCTTCAATATTTGGATAGACCTCGGTTCTTTACCTTGGAACTTTGCAAGTTTTTCTTTGTATTCATTTGTATTTGGGAGGAGCATGCCTATGGAGTCCTCCTGCATAAAGGGCAATTCCTATGGATTGTACTCAATGGTGTCTGGGACTTCATTAGATTCATCTTCACTCGTATAGTCAAGATTGTTGGGATTAGTTGCATGCTTTTTAGCTCTCTCTCGACTGTATAATACCTCAAAAGTTCCATCTCCCACGGGGATGTGTGCATGGGTGAGGTTCATGCTAAAGAAACCCCCAAGGGAAACACACCAACTCATCAATAAGAGCATCCCTGTAACACCCCAGGTTTTGAAACCCCATTTTAAATAATGTATTATTACAATGCTGAGAGGCCAGAGTGCCCAAACAATTATTAAAAGGCTAGTGTGCTCAGAACATGTAATGTTTTTATCATTAT
>JZKD02S1770495.1:52400-78174 GCA_000966675.3 Picea glauca
CCCATTCATTGATCCATCCGTCATCCGCATCTTGGCTTGGGAAAGGGAGCCGAACTGCCGAAGAATTAGCCATGTGATAGTTGGATGTAGTGGTATTTGGAGTGATCTAGCTACGACTTGAGGCCCGCATGTATGAGATACGTTGGCCTGTGCCCACCATTGCTCACAATTGTGTGTCCTGAGAGTTCTAGCATTGAGATTTGGACCAGTTGCGCTGGAGCCCGAATTAAGGAGAAGGACTGCTTGAGGGACTGCATGGAAGAGAAGGGTGGAGGTCTGTTCTCTCGGGTGGTGTAAGCTGGTAGAAGAGAGCTGGGTACTTGGATTGTTGTGAGAGCTGGGAAGCCTATGAGAGCTTGGGTGCTGACTGGTTTGGGAAGCCAAGTAACACTCTAGAACCGTCCTTGTGGATTCATAGCCCTGGCTTGGGGGTGACGCTGTTGTTGAGATTTGGAACAATAATGTCTATGGTTGGGTCGAACGTGCTTGGTCTGCAACCATTTGGTGTCATCTTTCATAAAGATAAGTTATCTCTCTATTATGGTATCATTTACATGTATATGAATGTATTTCTGTTGTGTATATTTAATTATCGTTTAATTGAATCCTTAGACTATGCATGCTTGTTGGATATTGCTGTGCATGTCGTTAAAGTATTTTCTTTTAAGCATCCTTAAATTTTAAAAGGAATCTATAAAAGAAATAAATCCAAGGGCGAGCTTGAAGGTAGCATGCTTCGCCCTATGGGTGGATGGGTATGTTACAGTTTGGTATCAGAGCTTCTGATTGAAACACTGGGTCGGTATGGGTCGGGTCTATTGGTTAGAGTCTCGAGGTTGAGATCAAACTTTGACCATGGAGTTGAAAAGATCAGGAGGAATGGCGTTGCAGAATCTACGTGGGAGATAGAATGTCAAAGACTCGTGTAATGGGTTCGAAGGATCGTGACCGTCCCCTTCGAATTCAAGAGTAATTGCCACTATAGGATCAAGAGAGATCTAGGATCGTTGGATCAGAGGTCAAGTGAACAAAGGTCGTCTAATGAAGAGGAAGCAAGGGTTAAGGTCACAACCGTCGGATCCCATGGGAGAGGGAGATCAACGAACAAGAGGCATTGCGGGGAACCAAGTGGCATGGGAGATAATTTCCCAAGGCGGTCTTGCAATCCAAACCATGGTTTCCCCAAGGGGTTACATGTCAGCATCAGGAGAATTGCGGGGAAAAGAGTGGGTTATTCAAAACCATCGATACATGCCCCCACAAATTGAAAGGCATGTAGTTATGTGACAACTTAGGGCTCGAACATTGAAACTTCGAATAACCGAATTAGCTGGGGACTGTCGATCCATTGGAGGACACGCGTCAACTGATCATGTGCTCTGGGTGAAAGCATTCTGGGAAAGAGCGAGAGAGGAGAAGTTGAGAGTTGAAACTCCCGAAGCCCGGAGAGCCGGAGACTCAAAGTAAATGTCGATTGTCGGATCGTCCGAAGTAGATCATGACCGTCGATCGCCAAGAGTGTCAGCAGATTAGTAACTCTAGAGGAATCTGTTCGAGAGGTTTTCAATTGAGATTTGAGACTCCCGAAGCCTGGAGAGCCGAAGATTCGAAGTAAACATCAATCGTCCGATCATTTGAGAGGATATTAGCTATTGATCTGCAGAGAGCCACGCGTCACTAGATCCATGGCTTCAGATAAAATCCAGTGGGGTCAGATAAGTTTTGAAATTTGAGATTTTCGAAGTCCAGAGACCTAAAGAAATTGTAGCTGTCAGATTAAGGAGGACACACAGTGCAGATCAATGGACTCCGGGTGAAGACCCGAAGTCAATCCTAGTTGTCTGATATAGGAGGACACATGGCCACAGATTGACATGTTCAGGAATACAAAGTTCGGGAGAATCGGAAGTGTGCTAGCATGGAAAACTACCAAAGCCCCGAAGCTTGAAGAGACGAAGTGATGGGGAACGATGACATCACCAGGAGGTGATGTGGACCCCATAATTTTTGAAATGACGTAGCTTACAGATGTCACCTGGGATGAGGTGGAAACATGGAATGTGTGCCACATGTCAGCAATTTTTGAGCATTTGGAGTATTGAAAAGTCAATTAGAACATAACACGTGTCACTCGCCTGATTGGGCCACCTGTCCGCTTCTAGTATTTCACCACATGGCGACAGATAGTGTAGTCCAGAGACTGGGCACTCCAAAGGGGAAAGATGTGACAGGTAGCATTGGGTCGAAAACTCCTAAAGTCCCGAAGGTCAGAGTATGTATCGACTGTTGATCCAGAAGACACACGTCGAAGGATTGTCGACTTCGGGTAAAATCACTCTGGGAGAAAGTGCAGGAGGAAGGTTTGAAAATTCCAAAGACTGAAGAGCCGAGGCAATTCAAAGATATTGATATGTGGGAGGAAACCCATCGGCAGATCATGAACTCTGGGTAAAATCGTTTCGGGAGGAGGCAAGCGAGGAAATTTGAGACTCCTGAAGCACGGATTCCCCAAGTGGATCTCGATTGTTGATCGTGAAAGAGGACAAGAACCGTTGATCTGGTCCTGGATGAAAGTTCTGAAGTACCGAAGCTCTGGACAAGTGCTTTTTCAGCTAAGAACAGGGTCGTGGTCGTGGTCATACATAGATTGAGAGCTGAGGGAAGGAGGGACAAGGGATGAATTGGTTGTCTTCGAGACAGAAAGGTGCTAAGGAAGGATTTAGCCACAGTTTCTAGTCGTGGTCACCTGGGAAGGTGGTTTGAAGGAAGTGCCTATGCAGGATGAGATTCTGTGTCGGCCAAGGATAACAAGACACTGTTATTTTCATAGAATGGGGATATGATCTCCATGAACAAAAAAAGAAGAAGAAAAAGTCCTATAGAATGGTTTGGCAATTTTTTTTTATCATATGCATAATTCTAACAAAATGGTTGCTTGAAAATTTTGCAGAATTAAGGGGCTTAAGCACATCAGACTAGGATGCGTATTGAAGAAATCGAAGAAGGTGAGGGAGTCTCCAGTCATGATAAGGAGGCCGAAGGCTAGAATACTAGAGTTGATAATGCAGAGATAGAGTCCAATGGACACAAGGGAAAAGGAGAGCAGGAAAGGTTAATAGAAACAGTAAGAAGCCCGAAGATGGAAGTACAGAGATACAAAAAAGACAACGAGAGACTGATGAGAGAGAAAAGTCAGATAAATGCTCGAGTGTTGCAAAGCTTAAATTAGTTGCAGATACAAATGAAGAAGGGATCAAACTCAAGACAAGAGGAAGAAGGAAGGTGCCATGAAAGAAGGAATGATCGTGGAAGAGCTAGTTATTACAGAAGTGATAGCAAAGCTCATGGACACTACTCATCTCCTTACTCAGAAAGAAATTTTTATGCATCGGAAGATCTCGTAAGCAGTCCAGAGGTGTCTTGTGTCAAACACCAAATAAGGAAAGAAGAGATAGATAGTTTGCAAGGAGAGCTAAGGAAGCTCAAGCCACCTTCCTTTGATGGTGAAAGAGAAAGGGAAGATGATACCGAAGCATGGTTTCTTGGACCCCAAAGATATTTTCATTTGAATAACTATTCATCAAACCTGGAAGCCAAGATTTCCACCTACCATTTACACGGGAAAGTTGTAATGTGGTGGGACCAACTGAAGCAAGTGGAACATGTTAATGAAAGTAGGATCACTTGGAAGAAGTTCAAGAAGTACTTCCAGAACGAGTACCTCTTAGAGCATTTCTATGACAAGAAAATGCAGTAGTTCTTTGAACTTAGGTTGGGAAGCATGACTATGAAAGAGCACGAGAAAAAATTATTGGCATTGTTAAAGTATGTCAGGTTCATTGGTGATGAGAAAGTGAAAATACGGAGATTTCTAAGTGGACTGCCAACCTTTTATAAGAAAAATATGAAATATGATGAACCCAAGACCTTGACTGAAGCTATCAAGAAGGCTAAATACCTGTATGAGCAAGGCTAGGAAAGAGAATCCCTACAGAAATATTGGAAAGACAAGAAAAATGCGAAGTCCGATCAGAGGATGAAAGGATTCAAACCTCCCTTCAATAGGAATGAGTCTAACAGAAATCATCTAGATCAATATGCTAAGGGGGATTTCAAGAAAGAAGATTCCTTGGGGAAAAGGGGAAGACCACCAATACAATGTTGGGGATGCAAGGAAGATCACCTGTACAAGGATTTCCCACATAGAAATAACAGGGTGAAGACTGTGCACAACATCCAAAAGGCTACAATAGTCGAAGATATGGGAAGAATCTATGAAGCTTCAGATGATCGACAAGCAAAGTACCAGTCCAATATGATTGAGGTGGAAGGTAAGATCATAAATCAACCTATTGCTATTTTGATTGATTAAGGAGAAATTCATTGCTACATTGATCCTAAGATAGTGGATAGATTACATTTGGAGAAAAGTAAACTTGGAAAAACAAGTTTGGTTCAATTAGCCACTAGGACCAAAAGAAGAATCCATGATTTGGTCAGAAGTTGTTCCATAAGTCTTAATGGCATGAATACTAGTATTGATCGAAATATCATACCATTGGGGTCTTATGATATTTTGATTGGAATGGATTGGTTGGACAAGCATCGTGTTGTGCTAGATTGTCATAACAAGACATTTATGTCTTGATGGAAATGGAAAACAGATCACTATGAAAGGAATTCCAAGACCCATCTCTATAAGGTAGATTTCAGCCTTACAACTAAAAATATGTTTTAGGAAGGGATGTCAATTGTATGCAACACATGTGGAAGAGATAGATAATACAAAGGGGCCAAGCCTTGAGGATTTCTCGGTACTATAGGAATTTGAAGATGTATTCCAAAAAATACCTGGATTGCCACTAAGAAGGGAGATATATTTCTCAATTGATTTAGTGCCAGGAGCCGCCCCGGTGTAAAAAACACTTTACAGAATGATCACACCAGAGTTAAAAGAATCACAAATGCAATTGGAGGAATTGTTGAATAAATGGTACATACATCCAAGTGTTTCACCTTGGGGAGCACCAATACTTTTTGTCAAAAAGAAGGATGGAACCTTGAGGCTGTGTATTGACTTCCGACAGATGAACAAGTACACTATAAAGAACAAGTATCCTCTACCCCGAATTGATGACCTCTTTGATCAACTAAGAGGAGAAAAGATATTCTCAAAGATTGACCCGAGGACAGGATACCATTGGGTAAGAATCAAAGAAGAAGACATTCATAAGACAACCTTTAGGTCCAGGTATGGGCATTATGAATTTGTAGTGGTGCCTTTTGGACTGACCAATGCACCAGCTGTCTTCATGTGCCTAATGAATGGAATATTCAAGAATTATTTGGATAAGTTTTTCATAGTATTCCTGGATGACATACTTATCTATTCTAATTCTGAAGAGGAGCATGAACATCACTTAATACTAGTATTGCAAGTACTGATATAACATCAGTTATATGCCAAGTTGAGTAAGTGTTCTTTTGATCAAAAGTAGATCCATTACTTAGGACACATTATTTCAAAGCAGGGCATAATAGTATATCCAGAGAAGATTGAAGCCATTAGAGGATGTCCAAAACCATTTTGGCCCTTGGTTATGAAAGTATGCAAAGATCAGGGAAGAAAAGGGAGAATGCGAACTTCGTGGAAGACACAGTGACTGTTGCTGGGTCGAAGTGAACAAAAGAGAAGAAAAGATGGAACAAAGTAAGCCATTGGACAAGGAGATTGGGGATGATAGATCAACAAGAGAGAAGGATTGTGGACAAATCAGAAAGTGGGAAAAGCCACCGTTGGATTCTTTGGAGCACCGCGTGAGAAGGAAGGAAAGACAGGCTGGCGAAGCCCTGAAAATATGGGTCAAGTTGACCTAGGGTTTCAGACACCTAGGGTTTTGGTATCTAGGGTTTTGGACACCTAGGTTTTAGCCTAAGAATGTCGGTGAGCTATTGTAATGTATAAATAGTGGTCAAGAAGACCTGGGTTGGGTTGGTGTGTAAAGATTGTCATTGTTGTTATTGATCGATATAGTTATTGTGGTGAGAAACTATTGTTGTGTGAGAGAGAAGTGTTAAGAGTGAGAGCCTTCTAGTATTGTAAGATCTTCAGCTAGGTGCGAAGATCAACCCTGCAGCTAGGTGCGTAGGGATGGGAGAGGAAGAGAGGAGAAGATAGAAGATCTGCTAGCTAAGAGCGCAGACAAGAACTGTATGTTTTACCTTAATATATTATAGCATAGTTATGTGGACATAGCCATAGAGAGAGGGTGAACCACATACATCTTGTTTTATGTGTGATTGGTATTTTATCTATGTCATTGATATACTGTGATTGAATTACTGTTTTGGATATGATAAGTAGATGTGCAGAATAGATCGAAGCTGATAAATGATATATGAATGTTGTGTTGTTCTTGTGTTAAATCCACTTGATCTTCCCTTTGGTTGTAGACATCTCTATCTTGCAACCCCCTCATAACTGCTCCGGGTGAGACTACATCTGCTTCGCAGGTGTTGTCGAAAGGGCTAATAGTTAGGGCTTGTTGGTGCGCTCTTGGAGATGAACCTTGGGTCTGCCCCTGTGCCAACAAATGGTTCCGTTGCTGGGACAAGAATCTTCTTGAGGGAATGTCAAGGTGGTTTCCATCGAAGACAAAGACTCAAAAGTGGATAGAGGATCAAGAAAAGGACTTCGCTGAATCCCATAACAAGAACCCTAATATTAGTACAGACGATTGGTTGGAGAAATATATCTTTACCGATATACATGAGATATTCTTCGGAGGAATCCATCAGGAGCTATATGAGTGGCTAGCTAGGTTAGTTGATACCCATTTTGAGATCTGATCTAGACCTTTTGTGGTTTTGACGTTATAATTGATCAAGAAGATCAAAAGAGTTGATAACAACGAGCAGTAGATAACTGGTTTGATAACACCATTGGAGGGTACATCACAGAGTTTGTTGTTGACAGAACAAAATCATACAACCAATATGAGAGATACTTCTTCAAGGGACCCAGAGCAAAATTTTTACAATTCCTGAAGTTGAGACTCAAGATGCTATTGCATGAGAAGAACATCTTGAAGATACAGTAGATTGGTCGGATCTAGAAAGGCTAATGTTCAAGAATTCAGACAACGACAATGACACAGAAGCTGTACATATGCGTAGTGGGAGAGTGTTCCGAGAAGTTCACCTTGAAAACCTGTTTAAGAAGAACTATGGGGAGGAGGGTTTCTAGAATGGAGAAGAGGTAGATTTGATAGATGAAGAACATTCAGAACCTGCTAGGGAAGAGGAAGGAAAAACTGAAGAGCCTCTCCGGGGAGAACCTGAAACCTCAGAAACTGCGTAGACCATCGAAGTAAGTATTATTATCTCTCCCGTTGATTCAATAGTATTACGAAATCAAAGTAATCCCAGTCACCAGAGTACCCAGAGAACTGTCAATAGTAGTCCACCACATACTCAGTCAGGGACCCTAGGAAGATATATGGTAGATGAGATGAGGCTTCCTATCTTTAGGGGAGATGGATCTGAAGATCCTGATCAACACTGGTTCCTATGTGAAGCTGTATGGAATATTAAAAATTTCACTGACGAAGCTGTCAAAAGAACCCAGTTTAGTACCACTCTAAGGGATCGTGCACTGAGATGGTACATGAAGCTTGTCCAAGGACTTGCACAACCTAAGCCACTGAATCAGATTAATAATGCACTGATTGTAGAGTTCAAGAAACCCAAGTCAGAGTCACAATGTATCACAGAGATGAAAGAGATCAAGCATAAGGTGGCCGAACCTGTTTGGGAATTCGATCAGAGATTCAAAACCTTAATAGGTCGATTGAATTTTCAGATCCCAGATGAACAGAACAGAGAATGGTTCATTCCTTCCCTCTTACCACACATCAGAATTTCCCTAATGCAACAAAAGATTTCTTCGTAGTTCGAGGCACTGGAGATTGCCATGAAGTTAGAATTAATCCCTATGGGATAATCCAACTTAGGTATGAGTCAGATCTTGAGTCAACTAACTAGTTTGTCTCTACAAGTCGAAGATATGAAGAAAGACAAGGGAAAAGATAAAAGAGAAGACATCTGGTGTGTCAGATGCAGATCAGAAGGCCATGACAAGGAACATTGTCCCCTATTCAATGAATACTTGGCTTCTGGAGCTCCGAGTCCTTTGAAGCAAGTCACCTTACCTTGGTGTGAGGTATGCATAAACAAACATCACCCTGGTGAGTGCTACTACATGCAAAAGTATGTTCAGACACATACAGATTTGTACTGTACATTCTATAGGTCCATAGGACATGATGATAGGGATTGTAGGGCTTAATATCTCATGCATGAAATGTTGAGAGACATATATAAGATTCAAGGCGAAGTACAACATGAAGGAAACACTACGCAGTATAACTCTCCTAGGAGAGGAAACTTCAATCCTCGCGGTGGATTCAGAGGAAGAGGACGAGGAGGAGGAATGGGTCGAGGCCGAGGATAGATCATCTGCTATAACTGCGCACAACCAGGACACCTTGCAAGGGATTGTTAGAACCCTTGTACCACTTGCAGCTACTGCAACTTGTTTGACCATGTTATAGAATATTTATCTGTGATGCTAGCTAAGCATCAAGAAAGACGAGGACCTCAACAGAACCCGCAAGTTCAACTGATATATGCTGAGCCTCGCAGAGAAGAACCTAGAGTCATTGTTATAACAAGAGGAGGTGTTTTCACAGGAGATGACAGAATGAACCAAGGCAAGACTACAAAAGATTCAGGAATCAGGAAAGCTACAAAGAAGACACAAATGTTTGATGCAAAGAAAGAAAGAAAAATGTTTGATAAAGCCAGAAAAGAATTTAGAGGAGACCAAGGATCTTCATCGAAGACAAGACCAAAAGTGAGAGAATATGGAATGCCTCCGACATTCGATCAGTCTGCTTCGCCAAAAGAAGAAAAAGAGGTAATAAAGATCATGGAATTTTTATATACATGTATTGAGTTGATTCAGGATGAAAGCATTGTACAAGAGTTACAAAATTTAATCAGACAATATGAGCTAGGAAAGATAGACCCCTTACTAAATAGGGCAGTACACCAAATCAGTAAGAAGAGAAGGACAAATAAGGAATTACATTTGAATGCCCAAATAGGAGAGTATGAGATAGATTATGTAGTCCTCGACTTAGGGTCAGAGGTCAATGTCATGATGAAGCAAACCTGGGAACTGATGGGAAAACCAAAGTTGATCTATTCCCCTATCAGGCTTAGGATGGCCAATCAACAAGCTGTAATCCCTTTTGGCAGATTATAACATGTCACTGTGGACATTGATGGAGTAAGAACATTTGCATATTTTGAGATAATTGAAATAGTTGATGATAGTTGTCCTTACCCCACGTTGTTAGGAATTGATTGGGCTTTCAATAATTTCACTATGGTTGATTTAAAGAAAAGACGTATGACTTTTGAAAGAGATGGACTTAGGGTCATTGCACCTTTAGATCCATATGAAGTTCAACGATACACAAAACCTATCAGAGAATAAGACCATGCATATGCACTAGAAAATATATATAAGCTAACATCCAGACAACAGGATTACATTAATCCTATAGCCGATGGGAACCTAAGCTGGCGATGTGAGAGCGCATGTTCATCAAACTCAGAATAAGCACTAGAGAATTGAAAAAATAAGATGTATGAAGTATCTACAAGAAGATGTGCTAGATTAACCAGAGGAGTTCGTTGGATTGGCACAACAGTAAGCAACTTACCCACCTTTGATGGTCTGAATCCTTTAGAAACCTTCTTGTTGGACTTTGAAGAAAGCGTGCCAATACAAAATAGATTATTGGCAATGGATGAGGCCTTGAAAGCCACACCAACAAGATGGTGGGGGACACATAAACATAATATCACAGAATGGGTACAATGTCGTACCTTGATGACAGTGTGGTTCTTAGCACAAGTAGAAGGTTGTGAAGTTCGGTACACAGGTCGAAGCTGCCCAAAGGACCATGTGCGGAGTTGTGAGGAAGCCTGGAGCAACATTCCTCAAGAACAATGGGTGCAAAAATTTATTAACACGTTGGACACAACGCCTATCAACTGGTACCTCCAAGCAGATCTGTGCCTCATCACTATAGATTGGAAAGGTATGACTCAAAATTTTGTAACTACCTTCTTATTTGAAAGTCAGTATCCCTCAGTAGATCAAGCATTACAGATTGTGAGACAGAAAGTATTCGAGGAGGCATCTGGCCTTCCTTTGGAACAAGAAGAGGACGAATGGATTACGCCTCTCTAGAAATTGAAAGGCTGTTACAACATCAATACTGATGAAGACGATGATCCGAGGAAGGTGAACATTGTAGAAATAGAAGGTTAGAGAGATGTGGAAGGAACAAGAGTTGAGAAGCCATTGATTGGACAACCAATCAATATTAAGAAAGTCAATATTGGAATAGAGTATACACCAAAGTTTGCAAAAGTTGGAGATTACTAGGATGCTTCCACCATTGACAAAATTACAGAGTTACTGCATGAATATCAGGACTTGTTTCCAACCAATTTCACTGATATGAAGGGAATTAAAGGACCTAAGGGAGAGAAGAGGATTCCTCAAATCCAAATGCAAGACCAGTTAAATAGAGACCTTACAGACTGAACCCTAAATATAAGGAAAAAGTGAAGATTGAGCTTGACAGAATGTTGGAAGCAGGAATTATAGAACCCGTCGAAGAGTCAGAGTGGATTAGCCCTATGCTGGTACAAGACAAGAAGACATGAGAAATCAGGATATGCATAGATGTCAGGAAGATGAATGATGCTTTCTTGCATGACCCCTTCCCTACACCATTCACTGTTGAAGTGTTAGATAATGTGGGAGGCCAGGAAGTATATTATTTTATAGATGGATTTTCAAGATACCATCAGATCCAGATTGGCAAGGAAGATCGCCATAAGACCACATTTGCAATAGAATGGGAATCCTACAAATATACAGTGATGCCCTTCGGATTGAAGAATTCCCCAACCATCTTTTCTAGGGTGGTGGTTGAAGCATTCAAGGAATCTCTGCATAAATTTTTAGAAGCATATTTTGATGATTGGACTATTTTTAGTTTATTGAATAATCATATTGAATGTCTAAGGCTAATGTTGGATAAATGTAGATAGTGTCAAATTTATTTGAATGTGAAGAAATGTATTTTATTTTCACCATTTGGAGTGATGTTAGGTCATATTGTATGCAAGCAAGGATTGCTGGTTGATCCATCCAAAATTTCCATTATAGTTGATCTACCCCCTCCTATTTTAGTTAAACAACTATGCACTGCGTTGGGACACACATGATATTACATAAATTTCATTAAGGGATATGCTCAGATTACAACACCCATGGAGAAGCTGTTGAAGAAGGATTGTTAGTTTAGTTGGACAGAGGAATGCCAACAGAGCTTCGACACACTGAAATAGAAAATGGTTACTGCACCCATTCTGGTTTTCCCAGATTGGACCAAGGAGTTTCATGTGCATGTTGGTGCGTCTTCCATTTCTTTGGGAGTTGTGTTAGCACAACCAGGAGAAGGAGATATTTACCACCCATTAGCCTTTGCTAGCAGGAAGCTATCAACTGCTAATATCAACTACACCACCACTGAGAGAGAAAGATTGGGCATGGTGTATGCATTGCAGAAATTTCACCACTACTTGTTGGGAGGGAACTTTAAAATGTTTATTGATCACTCCGCACTGAAATACCTAGTCAACAAGCTAGTGTTGGGGGGAAGGATATGCAGATGGCTCCTGCTATTTCAAGAATATGATTTTGAGATCATAGTAAAGCCAAAAAGAATGAACAAAGGTCCTCACCACTTGTCAAGGTTGGAACATGGAGAAGAGCTGACCAGTTTGGAGGATACACTACTGTATACACAACTATTGGCCATTAGAAAGATCGATGAACACTTTACAGAGATAGTCCAGTTCCTATCAACAGGAATGGCGCCTAGTGAGTACACAATTCCTTAGAAGAAACAACTAGTAGTGCGCGCTGCACATTTCTCACTTATAACCAGACATCTATACAAGATGGGACCTGATGAGATATTGAGAAGATGTGTTATGGAGGCAGAATGACCACTGATCCTTGCAGAAGATCATGAAGGCATCACAGGAGGACATTATGCAGGAAAAGCAACTGCGCATAAGGTTCTTAGAGCTGGCCTTTGGTGGCCTACCTTACATAGAGATGCTAAAGACTATTCTAGATCCTGGGATGTATGCCAAAGAGTTGGGAAACCATCCAGAAGAGATGAAATGCCATTGGCACCACAAATGACCCTGCAAGCATTTGAGAAATGGGCCATTGACTTTGTTGGACCTATAAACCCACTAGGAAAGTGCACAGGAGCAAGGTACATAATTACAGCTACAGAGTACTTGACCAGATGGGCTGAAGCAAGAGCAATTAAGGACTGTACTGCAACTACAGCTGCGCGCTTCATATTTGATGACATCATAACCAGATTTGGATGCCCAAAGACCCTTATGAGTGATGAAGGCACACATTTCATTAATAAGACAGTTGAAGCCTTGACTGAAGAATATGCAGTCCACCATCAAAAGAGTACACCTTACCATTCACAAGAAAATGGGACAGCTGAAGCATTCAACAAGATCTTGGAGACAACGCTCACAAATATTTGCAGTGTGAATAGGGCTGATTGGGATTTAAGAGTACCAGCAGTATTATGGGCCTATAGAACCACTTGCAAGAAACTAACAATGCAGACCCCCTTCAAGTTGGTATATGGTCTTGAAGCTGTTATTCCAATGGAATATCTGGTACCAAGCCTAAGAATGGTTTCCTTTACAAATATGGATGACCCTGGCACTGTTCAAGAGAGTCTTGCACAATTGGTTGAATTGGAGGAAGACAGATTCATTGCAGGATTCCATCAGAAGGTATAGAAGGAAAGAGAGAAGGCCTACCATGACAGGAACATCAAGAAGAAGGCATTTAAACAAGGTGATCTAGTACTGGTATACGGCAACAAGTTCATAAAACATCCTAGAAAGCTTAGAATGCATTGGCTAGGGCCATATGAGATCGGTTATATTACAGAGGGAGGAGCTGCGCAATTGAAGACTCTGAATGGGGATTGGAAGGAAGGATTCGTGAATGGGAGCCAGTTAAAATTGTACTATGACAACCAACTACCTCGCAGCTCTCAGTGAAAGCATGAAGAAAAGGGTCCAAGTACCAGGTGTAGTTGAAACTGGGTACCAGACACAAAAAAGACAGTTTGCATAAGGGAAAAAGAGGAGGCATCGAGCATAAAATAGAGGTTGCACTGCGTAGTATGGAGTCGAATTAAAATAGGAAGCTCAGATCTGAAGCGCCTCAGGATGAGTCATAGGTGAGTTTTGGGGGCCTGTTGGCCCTTGGTTATGAAAGCATGCGAAGATCAAGAAAGAAAAGGGAGAATGTGAACTTCGTGGAAGACACAGTGACTGTTACTGGGTCGAAGTGAGAAAAAGAGAAGAAAAGACAGAACGAAGTAAGCTGTTGGACGAGGAGATCGGGGATGACATATAAGCAAGAGAGAAGGATTGTGGACAAATCAGAAAGCAGGAAAATCCATTGTTGGATGCTTTGGAGCACCACACGAGAAAGAAGGAAAGATTGGCTGGCGAAGCCCTGAAAATACGAGTCAAGTTGACCTAGGGTTTTAGACACCTAGGGTTTTGGTATCTAGGGTTTTGGACACCTAGGTTTTAGCCTAAGGATGTCGATGAGCTATTGTAATGTATAAATAGAGGTCAAGAAGACCTAGGTTGGGTTGGTGTGTAAATATTGTCATTGCTGTTATTGATCGATCTAGTTATTGTGGTGAGAAACTGTTGTTGTGTGAGAGAGAAGTGTTAAGAGTGAGAGCCTTCTAGGATTGTAATATCTTCATCTGGGTGCGAAGATAAACCTTGCAGCTGGGTGCACAGGGAGGGGAGAGGAAGAGAGGAGAAGAAAGAAGATCTGCTAGCTAAGAGCTCAGACAAGAACTGTATGCTTTACCTTAATATATTATAGCACAATTACGTGGATGTAGCCCTAGAGAGAGGGTGAACCACATACATCTTGTGTTGTGTGTGATTGGTATTTTATCTCTATCATTGATATACTGTGATTGCATTACTATTTTGGATCTGATAAGAAGATGTGTAGAATAGATCTAAGCTAATAAATGATATATGAATGTTGTGATGTTCTTGTGTTAAATCCACTTGATCTTCCCTTTGGTTGTAGACATCTCTATCCTGCAACCCCCTCATAACTGCTTCGGGTGAGACTACATCTTCTTCGTAGATGTTGCTGAAAGGGCCAGTAGTTAGGGCTTGTTGGTGCGCTCTTGGAGTTGAACCCTGGGTTTTCCCCTGCTCCAACACACCCAGAAATGTATCAGATGTCAGATCTTTTATAGGATTAGATGGCTATGATAGAAGGTTCATAGTAGGGTTCTCTAAGATTGCTCATCCCATCACTTCTTTGCAAAAGAAGGGAACTAAATTTGAATGGACACTCAAGTGTGAAAAAATTTTAATATGTTGAAGGAATTACTTACTAGTGCACCTGTGTTAAAGATTGTTGACCCAAACAAAAGTTTTGTGGTATGTACAAATGCATGTAAGGAAGGAATTGGGGGAGTCCTCACGCAAAATGGACATGTCATTGGATATGAGTCCATAAATCTTAAAGAACATGAGAGGAACTATGCCACCCATGACTTGGAGCTTGCTGCCATTGTTCACGCCTTGAGGATGTGGATGCATTATCTCATGGGGAAGAAATTTGAATTAAGGACAAACCACATTCGCTTGAAGTATCTTTTTGAACAACTGACCTTGAATTCTAGGAAAACAAGATGGATGGAATTTTTAATTGAATATGACTTCGATATCAAGCATATCAAGGGAAAGGAGAATAAAGTTGCCGATGCACTTAGTAGAAGAGTGCATCTCATGCTTGCTACTGCTGTCAGTATGCATCAGTCAGCCTTGAAGAGCATAATTTTGGATGGTCTTGTTACAGAACAACATTACCTACAAGTAAAGAGAAACTTATAGCAAGGATATGTACAACAGAAAATAAAGGAGTATGAGATAAAGGAAGACAAACTACTCATGCATAAAAATAGAATCTATGTTCCTAGTTCTGTAGAACTGAGGAATTTGGTACTGAAGGAAATACATGATGTTCCTTATGCTAGACATCCCGGTTACCAAAAAACAATTACAACAGTGAGAAGCCAATTCTTTTGGCTGGGAATTAAGAAGGATGTTGCTGATTACATCGCTCAATGTATGGAATATCAGAAGGTAAAGGTTGAGCATAGGCACCCAGTGGGCTTGCTGCAACCATTGCCAATCCCAAAGAATAAATGGGAAGTGATCACCATGGATTTCATCACAGGATTACCCAGAACGAATAAGAAACATGATTCAATCATGTTGGTGGTTGACAAATTAACAAAGGCTTCTCATTTTGTGCCTGTGAAGACAACACATACAACGACTAATATTGCAGAAATTTTCATGAAGGAAATTGCTAGGTTGCATGGGATACCTAGGACAATTGTCTTGGAAAGAGATACAAAGTTTACCTCCAATTTCTGGAGGGGTCTGTTTAAAGGATTTGGCACAAATCTAAATTTTAGCACAACATATCATCCCCAGATAGATGGTCCAAAAAAGAGAGTCAATCGAATAATTGAAGACATGCTGAGAATGTATGTGATGGATAAGCCATCTAAGTGGGAATATTACTTACACTTGGTTGAGTTTGCATATAATAACGGGTATCAAGCTTCATTGAGAATGAGCCCATTTGAAGCCTTGTACGGTAGGAAATGCTATACTCCAGTAACCTGGGACAACCCAATAGATAGAGTGGTACTTGGGGCAAAGTTTCTCAAGGACATGGAAGACTAGGTGATCAAGATCAAGAAGAATTTAAAGGCAACTCAGGATAGACAAAAAGTTTATGTAGACAAGAACAGGATATCTAGAGAATTTAAAGTAGGGTAGCATGTACTTTTGAAAGTGAAGCCCAAGAAAAGCTCTTTGAAATTGGGTAGTTGTACAAAGCTGGTAGCCAGATTTTGTGGTCCATTTGAAATATTGGACATAATAGGGCCAGTTGCATACATGCTTGCATTACCTGCTTCCATGAATGTGCATAATGTATTTCATGTCTGTTTACTAAAGAAATATGTACATGATCCTAACCATGTTATTGATTGGCATCTAATTCAGGTAGAGACAAAATGATATTTTCATGTTCAGCCAGTGCGGGTATTCGACAAAAAAGTCAAAATGATCCGAAATCGAGTTATAGAGCTGGTAAAAGTTCAGTGGACTTGCTACGGTCCTGAAGATGCTACTTGGGAGCATGAAGATGCCATGCGGGCAAAGTACCCACAACTTTTTGAATAAATTTGAGATTTTGATATCTATTTTTGTATATGCATTGAGGACAATGCCAAAATAAGGGGGAGGGGATGTAACAGCCCAAGTTTTGAACTCCCATTTTAAATAATGCATTGTTACAATGTTGAGAGGCTAGAGTGCCCAAAAAATTATTAAAAGGCTAGTGTTCCCAAGACATGTAATGTTTTTATCATTATTAATAATAAATACATGGTTGACTGCTAGACAGACAATGACTAGAGTTATAGGGGGCTATGATTCCACAAGAGAGGGGGATTGAGGGGATACGTTTTTATTTCCTATGTTAATTACCCTTTTTTCCTAAGGGATGGTATCTGTTACGTGATCTTCTTGGGGAAGGCCAAGAGGTTCTTGATTTCCCCACGAAGTTACATAAAACTGTCTCTGGTCTGATTGGGGGGGGTTGGTCGTTGGCTCGTTCACTCCTTCACTTCTGCATTCGCACCATTCTATCACTCACACACTTTTATTCACACACCTCCATGCACCCACTTACCCATTCATTGATCCTTCCATCATCCACGTCTTGGCTTGGGAAAGGGAGCCAAACTGCCAAAGAATTAGCCACGAGATAGTTGGTTGTAGTGGTCACTAGAGTGATCCAGCTACGACTTGAGGCCCACATGTATGAGATGCGTTGGCCTGTGTCCAACATTTCTCATAGTTGCGAGTCCTAAGAGTTCCAACATCGAGATTCTGAACCATTTGTGTTGGAGCCTGAATTAAGGAGAAGGATTTCCTGAGGGACTGCATGGCAGAGAAGGGTAGAGGTCCGTTCTCTCAGGTGGTGCAATATGGGTAGAAAAGAGCTGGGTACTTGGATTGTTGTGAGATCTAGGAAGCCTGTGAGATATTAGGTGATGATTGGTTTGGGAAGCCAAGTAACACTCTGGAACCGTTCTTGTGGATTCATAGCCCTAGCTTGGGGGTGACGTTGTTGTTGAGATTTGGAGCAATAGTGTCTACGGTTGGGTGGAACGTCCTTGGTCTACAGCCAGTTGGTGTCATATTTCATAAAGATAAGTGCTCTCTTTGTTATGGTATCATTTACATGTATATGAATGTATTTCTGTTGTGTATATTTAATTATCGTTTAAAATTATCTTTAGACTATGCATGCTTTCTAGATATTGTTGTGCATGTCGTTAAAGCCTTTTCTTTTAAGAATCCTTAAATTTTAAAAGGTATCTGTAAGAGAAATAAGTCCAAGGGAGGGCTTGAAGGTAGCATGCCCCGGCCTGTGGGTGGTTAGGTATGTTACAATTCCCCAAGCATCAGGAACATCAATCACCACTATATTCATGAGGAGGCTGATATGTGAAAAGTAAATCAAAAAGACCTCAATGTCCTCGCATAACCCATAAACCTTGACCCTTTTAGAATCAATGCCACATACATTTCCATAGGGTTGGGTTGTATTCAAACCAATTTGTTCCATTACTTTCAATGACATGACATTCATAGAGGCCCCAAAATACAACATGGAGTTGTTCAAGCGTAGGCCATTCATGCCTAATGAAAGATAGAAAGGAGGATTGTTGTCCTTTTTCTGATTGAGATACATAGTGTTCAAAATGATCAGAGGATCTTCCTTTTCAGTTGGTACCTGTAATAACTTCAAGACCTCTCTCCTTACATAACAAATCTTTCACATCTCTATCACTAGGACTCTCATATTCAATTTTCCAAACATGGCTACAACATATATATTCAACTGAATCTCATCTGTGGGAGTTGTCTTAGGAAGCAACTGATGTACTACAGGGGGAGTTGGTGGGACCACCTTCTCTGTTGATGGAGGAGGAGTGCCAGGCTATGATGGAGGGGTTGAAACTTTATTTAATCTAGTGTATGTCAAATATTCCCTCTTATTTAGCTCCTTCCTCTGATCATCAGTCAACTGATTTAAGGCTCATAGTATCCCCTCTCTTTCCTCTTGTCTTATGGCTTCATCGATCTGTTCCTATGTAACTTCTTTCTCTTGAAAATTACAGATAATATCCATGAAATTTATATCTTTGGAAGAATATTCATCTCATTAGGGACACTCATCTTCTCTATGAGTTTATTGGCATAGAGAACGCTAAGTTGTCTGTTCCGTGTCAACCATCCCAACTGGTTTCAAAGTATGTTCAATGGAGAACACCAAGTTGTTTGTTATGTGTCGATAAAAAAGCCAATAACTTCGTGGATATATCCTCATGATCAACTTCTGCATTCTCCATGTCTCGACCTATAGTGTAGAGATGATCTTCAAAAGTGACTACATTGTTTCTTGGGAACTTTGGCAACCACTTGTTTGATTCTTTTGACATTGTGTTGGGGTATCCAATAATGGTGGCCATGTTAAGGGGTTTGTAGAGGTCCTTTTCCCAAGGGTAATCCATTTGAGAAAGGCAAAAGATACCGTGAAAAAGGGTTTCGACAATGGGAGACTTGATGGAAGGCCTTCTTTGGTAAACCTTAGAAGGTTTGAACCTCCCTGGGGAAAAGGCTTAAGGGAAGAAGGGTTTTTGGAAGGTCGATTCACCATATGAGCTTCAATAAGAGCTCATCAAAAGTGAAAAGGGAAAGTCCTTTAGGTGGAGTCACTAGGAAAGCTAGGGAATAGGCTTTGGGATAGTTTTCCAAAGTGTCGTTAAGATTTGGAAGAGGATTCAAAATCCTCCTTGTCAACGATGCCAAAATGTTATTAGACAAGTTGTAGGTTGGGAAAATCCCGACCCAAGCACCTTAGGTATGTATTCTCATCACTTTAGAGATGATAGAATCACCTCAAGGGGAAAATCTCAGTGACCCTAGGGGGAAAGAGATGGAAAGTGAGATGTATGAATGGATTCCCCTATAGGTCAAGATACTAAGTGAATAAAAGGGATTGAAATATGTCTTGTTGGTAGCCAAATATTTCCAAGAGGTAAGAGTCCCTGTGAAGAGTGGTGTACCTGCCCAAGACACAAGAACAAGCCAATACATGTGTACAATGTTAGGTGGACCAGAAATTTAAGCTCATTGTCCCTAATTGCAGCAGTAAAGAACAATGCATATCAACAATAAAATAAGTGTTAAAGATTCTAAAAAATTGCTATAAGTTCGGCAAATGTTGCAAGAGATAAGTTAGATAAGCACTAGTGATACTCAAGAATGAAATCACAAGACTTTAGCAATGAAACAAGGTTGTAATAAAACATGTTTGCAGAGATATTTTTCAGCCTTATGGCTGTATAAAACGAGTTGTTATAGCAGTAAATACAACCACCAAAACTTGCAAAGAGTCCACCCAAAAGTTGTGCCAGGCCTAGTAGATTAACTTGGCAAACGTTTAGCGAATTTTGACAATTGAAAAACAAGTTACAAGTGAGTAAAGAGAGTTTTTTAGCCAACCAACTTAGGGTAAATTTAGGAGCGTGTACACACTTGTACTACTCCTAGAAACCCTTGTTCAATAATGACTTGTAACCTTAACGATAAGATGAAGCATAAATTGAGGGTGTATCCAACATTCTCCTCCTAGGGTTTCTACCAACAATTACCAATAATGAAGCAAGAAATAACTAATATATGCATATTTTCCTTACCAATTCCAAGAAAAGAGATATCAAACCCTACTTCACCATGCAAATTATCATCCAAGAGAAAAATAATAATCCTTCAAGAGTTTTGCATCACTTAACTTCATCCATTCACCAAGAGAAAACACCAAAAAACATTTGCAAGAGAGAGAGAGAGATACCAAAAATTCCCAAGAGGGCGCAAATTTCAGCCAAGTACTTCTCGCAATGGGAGAGTTATGTTATGAAATGAGATTCACACGATCTCTATTTATACAAAATGTTTAAAACACAGTTTGTGCACATAAATTAGGGTAGAACATAAGATAAGTGGTCAACAACCCTTATCTTACTCATTAAACCAAATAATAATATTTTAATTCCAATTTGCACATAAAGAAAACCCTAACACAAGACATTGACCCTCTTTAGGGAAACGATTTGGCACTTGGAGAAAGTCATTGGAGTTGGGGATGCATGGATAGGCCTCCAAAGGACACTTGTAATTCATCCAATCCTTTTACTCATGGTTCAAAGCATCCTTTCAAAATGTGCCATATGTCCTCATCACCACTCAAAACCCCCTCAAACATGACGTCAAGCCCCTTAAGGTGACATTTTTGGCCTCCAAAGAAATTCGTTTGACTTGTGAGGGCTTGGTGAGGTAATCCAAGGTGTCTCCTAGGCCTCTAAAGGGAATTCATCGTGATCCGCCGTGTGGGCCCTTGGAATCCAACCTATGGGATTCAAGCCCCATGGAAGCCCAAGCTAGGCTTGTTCCTCCAAAATTGTCCACCAAACAAGGTCCTACAAAGAAAATAGGTACGCCCTCCAAGGATCTCAAGCAAAAATATCATGGCAAGTGAAAACCACCTCTAATAAACAAGGCACCTAAACATGCACATCAAAACTACCTCATCAAATTAAACAAGTGTTCAAATACCCTATACAATTGACCAAGTTTAGGTATGGGAGGGATGTCATAAAATTCCTATTGGGTAGACCAAAACCCTCAAGTAGGGGATTCTCCCAAGGATTCCCCTTCAAGGTCATGTATTGGATGATGAGGTGGATAGGGGTTTAAACTTCATAGGTCAATGCGTTTCATGACATACGAGAGCTCGTATTATCTCATTTATGGGTTCCTTTGTAGGGGGTGTGTTGTACATTCTTCTTCAATGCAACCTTTTTTCAAGCCCATTTATTTCCATTTATTAATTAATTAATGATTCAAACACATGTGCATTCCCAATAGTGAATCAACTATCTTGGGGGGAAGTAACACAGTGTCACTTGAAAGAAGAGGTCCACAAAGTGCCATAGGGGTAACTATCAAAGAGTTATAACAAACTAGTGTTTGTATTTCATTCAAAAGAGATATTTATTATGTGTTTGATCTTTTGCAGACCTTCAATTCTTTTCAGAGAAGCAAGTCATTGTTCCCAAGACCTATATGGCCGAACATCTAGAAGGTTTATATTTTAGGCTTTTATTTTTTTCTAGCCACCATCCCCCTCGACCTTTAGCCCCTTCTTCCCATGAAATGAGGTACATGCCCTTCTTGGGTCACTAAATTCAAAGGGCCTAGAAGAGGGAAATGTAATGAGAATGCAATGAGATGAAAGTGATAAGTATGGTAGGGAATGGTACGATGGCCCCTCAAGGGACCCCCAGTTGCACTCCTTCCCCAAATTTTGGCCACTTACTAGGAAACCGATGACACTCACCAAGGTGAAACAAGGTCAAAATATTAATGTCCAAGTAGGCGTTCTATAACCAAAAGCATCTTCAATACAACATGCTTAAATGGATCAAATATTAGGGTGATTAACTACCACAATACCTGACTTGTATTGCATGGAGAAAGACCAATGTGCCTTCCAAAAGCTAGCTGGTGTGGTGGATACGTTGACGATGGATCCAAATTGTGGTGATAGACGAGGCTTACATATGTGCAAGTGGAAATTTCTAGTCATGTGGTCTCTCAACACTCCATATATGCAACCTGAGGGCCTCAAGACATCATCTCCTTAGTTATCCCACAAAATGGGGATAACATGTCATCTTGGGGAGCTCGAGTACTTTTTGTAAAGAAGAAAGATGGAACATTAAGGGTATGTATCAATTTCAAATAGCTAAATAAGGTCACCATAAAAAATCAATATCCTTTTCGAAGGATTGATGATTTGTTTGATCAGTTGAACAATGCACAAATATTTTCAAAGATTGACTTGAGATAATTCTATCATCAAGTGAGGATAAAGGAAGATGATATCAATAAGACAACATTCATGACAAGATATGGACATTATGAATTCATGATAGTGCTATTTGGGTTATCAAATGTCCCAGCTCCTTTTATTTTCCCGATGAATGGAGTGTTCAGGGTTTACTTGGACAAGTTTGTAATTGTGTTCCTAGATTATATACTCATCTACTTTAAGTCAGAAGAGGAACATGAGCAACATTTAAGAATGGTGTTGCAAATTTTAAGAGAGCATAAATTGTATGCTAAGCTAAGTAAGTGCATCTTTTATCAAAATAAGATCCACTACTTGGGGCATATAATTTCAGAAGAAGGGATAGCGGTGGATCCTAAGAAGATAGAGGCCATTAGAGTATGGCCGTGGCCAAAGAATGTAATGGAGGTCAGATAATTCATGGGTATTTCTGTTTATTACCAAATATTCATAAAATGATTCTCAAATATTGCAAGCCCAACCACTTCTTTGCAAAAGAAGGGAGTGAAATTTGAATGGAATTCCAAGTGTGAAGAGAGCTTCAACAACTGAAAGACATATTAACAAGTGCACCAATACTGAATATTGCAGATCCAGATGAAGATTTTTTTGAATGCACTGATGCATGCAAGGAAGGACTCAATGGATTCCTTATTCAAAAAGATCATGGGGTATGGTATGAGTCCATTGAGTGCATGATCTTTTAGAACTAAAGTATAATGTTGAGTTGTATCTTCCTAAAGTATAATGTTGAGTTGTATCTTCCTAAAGTAATGTCTCCGCAATTTAGTGCATGTACAATTTTTGTACAGTTGTATCTTCCTAAAGATACAACTCAACATTATACTTTAGTTCTAAAATAGAACTAGACTTAAGACTTCAGTTACAACTCAACATTACAAGGTAATTCAAAATTCTCTTCATGGTGGATAATGTTACATGTGCCAACGCACTAGATCAATACAATTATATCATTTGCAATATCAGGAATATCGTTTGTTTCTAGCTCATAGGAATTTTATATTCAACCTAACTTTTGCTAGATGCCTTTAATTTTTCTCATGGATCACAAGGTTTGACTAGGCTCATAGAGGTTGTACGTTCCCCTTGACTTTTTCACTAGTCTGTCTATGCTCATAGAGGTTGTACGTTCCCCCTGAATTTTGCACTAGACTGTCTATGCTCACAGAGGTTGTACGTTCCCCCTGACTTTTACATTAGACTTACATATCATCTCATTCATCCTGACTTTTGGTTTGACTCACAAAGGTTCTACATTGCCCCTGGATTTTTTCAATACCTCACAATACTGGTTGATTCTCCAAATATCCCTGGCTAGCCTCAGGGTGGCCCATATGGCCTCTCATTGGAGAATGAATGTCGATGCTGCCAAATTTAATACTCCCTCTCAGGGAGGGAGTCATTCTAAGCCACACCAATCTTTCCTCTCAGCTGCACAAACTGTCTCGAGGTTAGAGGCTTGGTCAGGATACCAACTACTTGCTCGCTCATGGCTATGTACTGTAACTTTACAGTTTTTCTCTGGACCAAGTCTCAGATGTAGTGGTACCTCATTTCAATATGTTTTGACTTGTCATGAAATACTGGGTTCTCTGTCAATTTTATGCAACTTTTATTATCACAGTGAACCACCGTCATCTCGATCTTGTCTCCAAACAACCCAAAAACCAATTTTCTAAGCCATACTGATTCCTTGCTAGCATCACTTTCTACAATGTACTCAACCTCTGTTGTACTTTGTGTAATGAATCCCTACTTCTGGCTTGACCAAGAGATCATAGTAGATCCTAAACTGAAGCAGTATCCGAAAGTACTCTTCCGATCCACTGGGCTTCCTGCCTAGTTAGCATCCGCATACCCATGCAGAAATAAACCACCACTAGATGTATGTCTCAAACCATAAGTAATGGTTCCTCTGAGATATCTTAAGATATGCTTTGCTACTGCCCAGTGTCTCTATCTCGGTTCAGTCATGAATTGAATCATTGTAATCAACGCATAGCATATATCTGAACTAGTGTGGATCACATACATCAATGATCCAATTAGCTTCCTATACGTGGTGGGATCCACCAAATCTGAACCTGTATTAGAATCATGCAGCTTCCTCAGGTTGGTAATCATCAGAGTAGACATGGATTTTCAATCCATCATACCAAACCTCTTTAGTACATCCACTATTTATTTTCCTTGTGCTAGAAATATCTCACCCTATCTTTGCCATACTTCCAATCCTAGGAAGTAATGCATCAAGCCTAAGTCTTTCATCTCAAATTCTGAGGTTAGATCCCTTTTACACTAGGCTATTATCCCTTCATCTCCTATTAGAAAGAGATCATCAACATACAATATTAGTATAATAGGTTGGTTACCTCTTACCTTGAAGTATAGATTTGCATCAACATCACTTTTATGAAATCCCAGGCTTTTAAGAAAGCCATCAATCCTGTCATACCAAACTCTGGGAGCCTGTTTACGACCATACAAGGCCTTCCTTAGCTTTCATACATGTGTGCCTTTTTTATGCAGTACAAAACCATCTGGTTGTTCCACAAATACCTCATGTTCAATCTTTCCATTCAAGAATGTTGTTTTTACATCCATCTGATGTAGCTTCCAACCAAGAGCGGAAGCTAAAGAAATAATAGTTCAAATGGTGGTTTACCTGGCTACAGGGGAAAAAGTCTCATCGTATTCGATTCCTTCTTTCTGAGTGAAGCCTTTGGCTACAAATCTTTCTTTGAAATTTTCCATACTTCCATCAGCTACATGTTTGATCTTATAGATCCATTTGGAAGAAACCACTGATTTGTCTTTTGGCCTCGGCACAATGTCCCAAACATTGTTCTTTATAATAGACCTATATTCCTCAAGCATGACATCCTTCCATACTTTTAATTTATATTCTTATTCAAATGAAGAAGGTTCAACATCACTAATGCTACTCATCATTTCAACATAGACTCCAAACCTATGAGGCCTCTTCCTTTCCCTGAAATTTCCTTTGGGAGCAGTTATCCTTTCTGCTTCCTGCACCATTTCTTTAAGCCACCCTGGCCTCCTTTTGGTTGGAGTTTCTTCAAGAGTTATTTCTAACACTTCAAGAGGTTCTAGGGGCTCTGTTTATGGATAAATTCGTGAGTGCGGACACAGATCAATCTCCCCAGATCCACCTGGATCTGGAACAAAACGTGACAGAATACTACTCTTTCCCTAGATCTAGATATTGAATGAACTAAGAGAAATGGATGGTGGACATACCTTATGAACGCTCTCCTTTAATCTCTGTTGTTCCTTGCTCTGCTCCAATGCTCTTGTGTTGATCCAATCACAACAACACAAACCAATCACAGCAAAGGCATTAATATATTCAATACCTAGTCTATACATGTGATCAAGGAATCATGTAATAAGATGACATCATAATTATGGGAAAGG
>JZKD02S1770507.1:0-13648 GCA_000966675.3 Picea glauca
AGATGCCAATCTAAAATTTGATTAGCTAAAGTATCTGGAACTTAGTTTAATCTCCTAGGAACATGAAAATATGTAATATAATCAAAGTTTCGTTCTAAGAGACGTACCCTAAGGATTTGTCGATGTAAAGTTGGATCATGAACCCGGTATACTCTGTTTAACTAAGACACAACAAGTTGAGTGTCGAGATAGACTTGGAGATGAGAAATACCCAATGACAAAGCGTCACGAAGCAACTCAATAACTGCACTATACTCGGCGACATTATTTGTGGTATCACCTAAGCATATACCTCCAGAAGATTATAACTGGCCTTGAGGTGTAAAGATTACCCAAGCTGTGGAGGCAAGCCTCCGAGTGTGTCTACTCGCACCCTCTGCATACCCAACGAACACCTCGGAATCACTTGACATCTGCCATAGTGATAAAAGATAACATTAACGACACGTCCATAACACTAAAAGAAACTAAAAAGTAATAGTAGAAAGACTATGCATATGTTACAAAAAGTTACCCACTGTGATCTGTCTATGAGTAATACTTCTTGAGGTAGAGTCCATTTCTAAAGCTTCGCCAAAGCATTCCCTTCAAAATCAACCAGACGATAAGTGCCCTTTTTTAAAACCTCTTTTATGATGAAAGGTCCAAACTACATGGGTTTGAATTTTCCTGCCCCCAGGGGGTCCTTATCTTGGTCATAGACCAGGACAAGGTCACCTTTAGAGAAAATCCGAGGATGAACGGACTTATCATACTGACACTTGACCTTATGTTTATGAGTCTCGTTGGCCAAGGCCGCATCACGAGGTTTCTCATTGAGTTGTTCAAGGTATACTGACCGTTCTTCAAGTGGAGAAGTGTCTGGCAATAATTGTACTGCCAACTTTAGAGACGAGATCTGACATTTGATGGGCAAGACCGCCTCCAGCCCGTAAACGAGTTAAAAATATGATAAACCAATTGTAGTCTTAAAAAATGTTCACTAAGCCCATAATGCTGAGTATAACATCAAATGTCAATTTGACTTGGCTAAGTTGATAGTTCGTTGTAGAATAGTCTTAAGAGTTTTGTTTACAGCTTCCACCTGCCCATTTGCTTGGGGGNTTTAATCTCCTAGGAACATGAAAATATGTAATATAATCAAAGTTTCGTTCTAAGAGACGTACCCTAAGGAATTGTCGGTGTAAAGTTGGATCATGAACCCGGTATACTCTGTTTAACTGAGACAAAACCAGTTGAGCGTCGAGATAGACCTGGAGATGAGAAATACCCAATGACAAAGCGTCACGAAGCAACTCAATAACTGCACTATACTCGGCGACATTATTTGTGGTATCACCTAAGCATATACCTCCAGAAGATAATAACTAGCCTTGAGGTGTAAATATTACCCAAGCTGTGGAGGCAAGCCTCCGAGTGTGTCTACTCGCACCCTCTGCATACCCAACGAACACCTCGGAATCACTTGACATCTGCCATAGTGATAAAAGATAACATTAACGACACGTCCATAACACTAAAAGAAACTAAAAAGTAATAGTAGAAAGATTATGCATATGTTACAAAAAGTTACCCACTGTGATCTATCTATGAGTAATACTTCTTGAGATAGAGCCCATTTCTAAGCTTCGCCAAAGCATTCCTTTCAAAATCAACCAGACGATAAGTGCCCTTTTTTAAAACCTCTTTTATGATGAAAGGTCCAAACTACATGGGCTTGAATTTTCCTGTCCCCAGGGGGTCCTTATCTTGGTCATAGACCAGGACAAGGTCACCTTCAGAGTAAATCCGAGGACGAACGGACTTATCATACTGACACTTGACCTTATGTTTATGAGCCTCGTTGGCCAAGGCCGCATCACGACGTTGCTCATTGAGTTGTTCAAGGTATACTAACCGTTCTTCAAGTGGAGAAGTGTCTGGCAATAATTGTACTGCCAACTTTAGAGACGAGATCTGACATTTGATGGGCAAGACCGCCTCCAGCGCGTAAACGAGTTGAAAATATGATAAACCGATTGTAGTCTTAAAAAATGTTCAGTAAGCCCATAATGTTGAGTATAACATCAAATGCCAATTTGACTTGGCTAAGTTGATAGTTCGTTGTAGAATAGTCTTAAGAGTTTTGTTTACAGCTTCCACCTGCCCATTTGCTTGGGGGTAGTAGGGTGATGAATGTTCTTTGTCGTAACCCAAACTTTGACATTAACTCGATCATCATCTAGTTCTGAAAGTTATTTCCATGGTCAGTGACAATTTCTCTTAGGACGTCGAACCTTGCTATTATCTGATTGAATAAAAAAAGAGCTGCGATATCTCCATCATCATTAAACGTTGGCATAGCTTCAACTCACTTTGTGAAGTAGTCTACAACTACGATGATATAGCGGTGCCCCCTTGTTGAAAGAGGGTTGCATGTAGTGTAATCAATCCTCCACTTGGTGAAGGGACCAACTGTGATGACATGAAACATGAGAGCGGGATGTGCTCTCATCTTCCGAGAGAAGATTTGGCACGGATGGCATTTCTTGACTGATTCGATACAATCCTTGATAAGTGTCAGCCATAAGTAACCTGCTCGTAGAATCTTTTGGGCTGTCACCAATCCAAACAAATGATCGCCACAAGCTCCGGTATGACAATCGTTAAGCACGATAACCGCTTCATCGTGAGTGAGACATCGGCGTAGGATGCAGTCTACACCTATCCGATATAATGTATCATCGAGTATGAGATAATTCTTAGCCTGATGGCATATGCGTCGACGCTCATCACGAGAAGCAGTAGCGGGGCACTTCAAAGTCTGGAGATAGATAAGTATATCTCTGTATCATGGATCCAAAGAGGTGATAAAAAACATATCTCCTCTAATAGGAAACTCTTTGGGCACAAGATCACCGGACTCAACCGGAAGTTCCGAAATAAGTTCTGCGAAGACCATTGACTTTTTGGACTTCGCTGAAACGAAATCCAATTCAAACTCCTGGAGGATGACTATCCATCTACTGATTTTTCCGCCTATCACCCGTAGTGTCAACATGTACTGAAATGAATTTACGACAGCAATGATGGTGGTCTTGCGAAACAGAACATAATGACGGAACCGTTGAACAACATGTATTGCTGCCAACGCAAGTTTTTCGGTATGAGAATAATTGAGTTTCGATCCTACGAGGCCTCGACTCAAGTAATAGATGACATATTCTGAGAACAAGTCATCTTCCTGAACTAAGACCATGCCAATGGTTGATTCTGCTGCAACCATATATAATAGGAAATCCTTGTTATAGTTGGGTGGCTGGAGCAGAGGGGCAGTGGTGAGGGCATGTTTCAATGCGTCGAAAGAGCGTTGAACCGCATCGTCCCAGTGAAAGGGAATGTCTTTCTTCAGTAAGCGCATAAAGCCCTTGGTGATCTCGGCATAGTTGGTGATGAAGTGTCGTAAAAAGTTCGCCTTGCCTTGTAGACTATGAAGTTGAAGGATTGTGCGTGGAGGGGGGAAACTGAATTATTGCCTCAACCTTGAGAGGATCGACCATGATCCCTGTTGTTGACACTATGAAACCTAACAATCGTCTTGGCGTTACGCAGAAGCTGCACTTGTTTGGATTCAAGCGAATCCGAAAGTAGCGACAACGTTCGAAGATAAGTCGGAGGTGTGTGGGATGATCCGTTCTCTTACGAAATCGTGATGCTAAGTCATCTAGATAGGCCTCGACTATATACTTGAGGTCATGGAAAGCAAAAGACATGGCCCGCTGAAAGGTGGCTTCAACATTTTTTAGACCAAAAGACATTTTACGATATGTGACTGTACCCCATGGGCAGATGAATGTCGTTTTGTGTTGGTCTTTGGGTTTGATTTGGATTTGATTATATCCCGAAAAATCGTCCATGAAAGAAAAGGCTTCGCAACTCGCACATTCATCAATGATCTGGTCGATGAAAGGTGTGAGAAAATTGTCTTTGAGACATGTCTTGTTCAAATCACGGAAGTCAGTACAAACACGAATCGTGCCTTGTTTTTTATTGACCGGCACAAGATTTGACACCCATTGGGTCAAATGGATGGGATAGATAAACCCGACTTTTAGCAATTTCTCAACCTCAACCTTAATGGTTGTTGCTTTCTTAGGATTAACTAGACGAAGCTTTTTCCGAACCAACTTGGCATCAGGATACGTTGTGATTTCATGTTCAACTATTTTTGGATCGATGTCTGGCATTTCCTCGTAAGACCAAGCGAAAACGTCGCGGAATTCTTTAAAAAGATCTGAGTAGATTTGAATCTCTTCGGGGGAGTGGTCAGCTCCGACGAAGACATTCTCCACGACACTAGGGTTTCGAGAGATATTGATCGGTAAGGTCTCAGTGATAGTTGCCATATTACCCTCATCATAAACCTTATGTGTAGCTAAGGGATTAATAGGACAAGACCGATCTCCCGTCATAGTCATGGTGAATTCTCTCGCTTCAATTCGGCTTAACTCTGAGAGGAAGTATGATCTGTGATGAAGATCTTCCTAGGGTTTATCCGGACTAGTCATTGCTTCAATTATTGCTTCATCAGAGTGCAAGACTAAGTCTAATGAATCGGTGTGAGCAAGAGAACCCTGAGCCCAAATAGGCTCTAGAAGTGGATCAAACTCTTGTGCAGGAGCTAGATCAGTGTGGTATGAATTTTGCTGGACTAAAGAGTACGCTATTTCAATTGCGGACAAGGGCATGGACATGCCCGGGTGCCCTGTCCCATCCATCGTGGCCAACGGGGAAGGAAGTATCCATGGATCGTCGAAGTAAGTTGTGCAGAACGACGAAACTTGAAAAATCTCAACCTTATGGTGATTGGATATAAACTTGATATCGCCTTGAGGGGGCGGGTAATCGAAGGTACCCATCAAAGATGGGCACAAACCAACCCCCACGTTGACGACACCTAGTTGAGGATTATCAATCATCGGGACCGTGGATGCCCTCAACGCAGGGTCAAGTCTGGAGAAGGACAATTGATCGATGGTCACTATCCGGCTCTCGTGTGGAAACAACAAGACCCTGAAAACTGTAGCAACCACAACTTACATGGCATAAGTCCAAATCCTTCCTAACAAGAGGTTATAGTTGAGGGGAGCATCGACTACCTCTACCTCGACACACACAATCTTTCCTCCTAACTGCACGAGGAAAGAATGAACGATACCATGTGGTCGGAACGAACAACCGTCGAAAGCAGTGAGGAGATTAGGTGACGGAGATAAAACGGGTTGGCCAACGACCCTCCAACATGCCAACGACATAACGCATGTCGAAACGCCCTTATCAACCACCGTGTGGAAGATATTCCGAATAAAAGTTTTCGTGGGATAAGCCACTACTATCTGAAACGCTACGTGGTAAGGCAGACGAGGTTTTAATTTGGTTTTATCCAGCATGATTGTACCTAGATTACAAGTCTCGGTAGATTCTAAAGCGGTTAATAATGCTTTCCTCTGGGAAGGGCATCTTTGGAGGACCTCCAAAGCGGACATCGCACAAGGGGTTTGTGATAAATCTTCCACCACAGAGTAGTTTTGGGCGGCCCTTGCATTTGGGTTATGAGAAGATTTTTTAAATGCGCCTTTGGGTATGCATGTCATTGTTTCGCCCAATGTCTTCTCAATTTGTAGAGGAAGAGATGTGAGTTCAGCTTCTTTACCCTTCTCAGAAGTGTTTGGTTTACTATAGTCATGTGCTCTAGTCGATATAAAAGCATCACCCCTCACCATATATACGTTCGCAGATGTGGGGTTGTTCGCAAGCGGAGAGGGGTCTTGGTTGCCCCCTTCCATGCTTGCAGAGGCTTGGGTTAGATTTTTCCCATGTCGAAATAGATTGGTCAACACAGCCGGTTGTTGCTGCGTTACAAACTTTTTGGCTTCTGCAAGCCGAGGACATAGATGGGTCGGGTGGTCTTCCGCGCACAAGTTGCGTGGATACCTCGTCCTCTGTTTTTCAGTGTTGTCCTCGCCAGCATTATCGGTAGGTTTTTTTTCCCCTTACCCTTCTTTCATTGTTTTTTCTTTCCTTCAGGCTGCTGGGTGGCCTTTGGGTTAGTCGAGTGCACTGTGTGTACCTCAGACGTTTTGGTAGGGGGAGCAGCGAAAGTAGTAGTTTGGTTGGCCGTTGTGTGTTGTATAGATAACTGCTGCAATTGCTTCGTCAATTGCTCAGCGGGCTTTGTTTGTGCTGAACCAACAATACCATCGGCATGTGGTCCAACTCTCTGTCTAGTTTTATCCAGTATTAAGAATGGTGCATATGGCAAGATGTTATATAATAAATTGGACTCATAATAGATGAGCTCAAATTGTTGAGCTCTCATGATGGCGTCTTCTTCGAAGAATACTCCCGGCGTTGCGATGTCTTTGGATAACTGCGGGACCAAAGACTTAAGGAACCACTCAAGCAGGAACGCTGGTGGGACTAACACCTTAATTAAACTCTTCTGGTGTCGCCATTCTCGGATGTGATCAGAGATATGGTTTGTTGTCATCTGTTCGAAATTGGCCAGTAGCTCTGTGCCAGCGTCGTATCTCACAGGTAACTGGAAATGGTTTAGGAAAGCCCTCGTCAGTTCGTCGAAGGAAGAGTTTCTTGAGCGATCGAGCTCAATGTACCATTTCGCGGCACGCCCAATGAGAGTACATTGAAACAATCGCAACTGTACGAAGTCATTTTTCAATGAGTTAGATGAGCACCAAAGATGGAAGGTAGTCACATGATCTCCTGGATCTTCGTTAGGTTTGGCTTCAAACTTTGGAATGCCCGAAGGCAACTTCGTCGGCATAGGAGGCCAACGCGGATCGTGACAAATAGGGTCATTCAACAACTTTGTCAAATCTGGCAAGTGCAAAGTCGCCAGGAAGGGTAGTTTGGGTTGTTGGTGATAACCTGGGAAAAAGGAGCCTGGAGTTTGACTAGCACCAGGTTGCCAGGAAAAGTTAGGCTGCTGGTCTGGATTCTGGTACAAACCATGGTCGTGGCCAGCGTATGGATTTTGCGTATGTGGAGACATCGTCGGATTATTTCCAAAATAGGACATAGATGGCTAGGCATGCATTACATTCGAAGGACTTTGGGAAGGGTTTCCCCATGTCTGTCCCAGGGGGATAGGCATAGTAGCTTGTCCGAGGTTCCATTGATTATGGAAAGAATTACTCCAGATCGACATTCCGGACGAGGGAACAGATCCCTGCCAAGAATTCCAAGGCTCTGATGCGAAAGAAGTTCCTAAGTTTGCCCCCTATGCAGGAATAGTACCCTGCATAGGAATAGATTGTCCAAAATTGGGATTGCCCCCAGTCGGGAAGGCGGTTGACGAGAAGGTGTTACCAAATGTTTCGATCAAAGAAAACGGCGTCGAACCTACCAGCATATTATGCAAAGGTGGTCCTTGAATCCTCGCTCCAAATAAACTATGGTGTGTAGGTTGTCCGGTGGATTGTTGATGCGAGCCATCGAGTGAAGGAGACGAAGGAGGTATATGACCTCCTCCATAAGGGAAAGCATTAAAAGAAGCAGGAGTGCTCCCTATGTGACCTTGCAGAGGAGCGCTAGAGCTCCCTGCCCCCAGACCTGAAGTCTGTAAAGTGGAGTAGGAAAGTACAAGACTTGTACCCGAACTAGGCATCTCGTATGAGAATAGAGGGCTCGTCGCACTTGGTATGAAAGGGGTTGTGGCCGCCGCCAAAGATGGGATCGGACCACTGTGCGATGTAGAGGTGGTCGAGACCATGGTGGCTCGGACCGATGACGATGGGTTAGGAGGTGAAAACTCTCCTATGGTGACAACCGTAGTGGGAATTGAAGAATTCCCAAAATGAGTAACAACATTTGTTTCCATTGTTGTGTGCGACACTGTCTGGTGCTCGTAAAATTGAATTGGTACGATGAGAGGTGCCAAGAAATCAATGGTTGGGGTTTCAACTGGGCCAAGAGCGTTTGCTCGAAGGTCCAAAACAGTGGATTCCTCCGAATTTTGGTCGAGCACAATTGCTTGTGACCCGGTCGCTTCAAACGACCCTTGTTGGTCTAGCTCCTGCCTTAATGGTGGCGGGGGTGGCTCCAGTGTAACCGGCAGCAGGCCAAGAAGCCTTCGTGATCGGTGGAGCTTGTGATCATCCACTGTGTGAGAAGATCAAAGACATTATAAGGTAGTCTAAACGTTCAAAAGTAACACACTAAAAAATTCCCTAGAAGATAAGACAGGCAACAACTAAATTAATTGGAAGAACAGTGACAACAACCAACACTAGAGCAACTTATCGATACAAGTTCAACTCGAACACGGAAACACCCTCTGAGTATACTCTGCAAAGCGTGGTCCGATGTCTGTCCTAGGTACTGCGGTATACCCCCGTAGCCACCTATGTATGTCCCTAAAAAAGATAGGCAACTAGGTTGCCAACGCGCAAACAGTCACCAGGCGGGTACAGTCGAAAGTCAGGTAGACCACAATGAGCAAGGTATCGAGCCTGAAACTTGTCAAGGGTATCGAAAGCAAGTGGTCTGGAAGACAAATGAGGATCTCGAACGGATTCGAGACCCACGAAGCCTCGTGGCAAATGCAATCAACGGAATCCCAAAACAAGCCCTCTATATGTGTTCTCCACTACGATTGGTCCAACTTTGGAGGGTTATCTCCGCTACCTTTTTGCACACGACCTCGTGTTTATCCCCTGTGTTAGAGGGGGGTCCCGGATAACTTTCACGATACTGGACTTAGACACTCCCTAACTCAGATTCCAATGTTTGATTGTAATGGCCTTGAAGAGTTTCCTCTCCAACCTAATCCAAGGCCCTAATCTTGAACTAGTTGGTTAACCCTACAAACATAAAAGTTTAATAATTTTTTAGATTTAGCGTTAATTTTATGGCTTTGTCTTATGTCAAGGGGTATGAAAGTGAAACTGATGATGTGTAAAAGACGAAAGTAAAAATGAGTAAAAAGCTGGAAACAAAAACTTTCACTTAATGCAAAATTTCAATAACTTTTCAATATATATATATATTAATTTTCTAAGATTTTGGACAGCAAACTCAAAAGGGATTTCACTCTACTACGAGCTACTTATGATCTATAAGTAAACTGCAAAAACTTATGAAATAAAAGACTTTTCCTTGGCTAATAATGCAGAATCACACTCTTCAAGAAAACAAGAAAATGAAATAAATTTTTTTTATTTATTTATTTAAATGCTGATAAAGCAAAAAAGGAAAAATACCAACAAGTAAAAACCAAGAAAAACGATTATGGCTTAATCGCAGATCACAAAGAATCACTTCAACAAATCACACACTAACAATTTAAAAAAAAAAAAAAATGACTCTCACACTTGTCTAGAAACCCCAAAAAAAAATATTTTTATGACAGCTTTTTAAATGAGAAAAAACAAGCTAAGGCTAAGATTAATCCTAAGCCACTCACTACTAACACAGAGATTCAAATACCTGAGAGGTATAACTCTCATCAAGGGAAAGGATGGCTGTCTTACCCTCAACAAAAACTATCCTGCCCAAGCACACTACTAATAATCCAACAACAAGCGTGTGAACGTGAACTGTATAGAGCCAGAGGGCATGTACATGCAGGCCGACCTTCTACAGGCCGCGTGTATCTCTAAAACTTTGAGAAAAAATAAAACTAGACAATCCAAACCAGGAAGACACCACTGACATTGATAACCAGGATCTCCTGAAGACTTGGACACTCTTTTAAACAAAAAAAGCAAGCAATGTAAGGAAAAAATTTGTAAAACAAACCAATCTGAGACAAGACTGCAAACAACCAGGACTTAGAAAGAATTCCAGAAAACCCCTGAGAATCACTGATTCTGACAGGGAAGAGGATGACTGCCTCCAAAACTTTCTGGAATTTACACGCTACTGCTACTTCTTCAGTTAGCGTTCACACACGGGTTGTAAGAGAGTAGGTCACGGGTACACGCGTTCAGACCTTATGCAGGCTGCGTGTACCTCTATGGGTCCCGAAAAACACAGTCAAGTAAATAACAAAGAAAGTCGATAGGGAAAACCAGACTCTCTGCTAGCTCAGACTTTGCATAAACTAAATAACAGGCAAGAAAACCAATGTTTTAAAACTACCAAAAAACAAATGAAATTCCTAGGAACCCTAGAGACTTCCCCAGTATGGTCGCCATTTCTGTTGTGAAGGAAATCCCCTTACGGACTAGCAAATAGGGTTATCTTATGCATGCAGATATGACCAAAAGAAATCTACTTTCTACCTTCGTCCCCTAACTTAAACCCCATTCATTTTCAGCAAGTACATGGTTTAGATCAACATACCTTGTTCCAGATGTTCGATGTCAATCCTTCCTCCCGCTTGATCACTTTTTAGCAGTCCTCCTTTCAAAGCTGACCTGTATGCAAAACAAGCAACAAACTACACATGCATTTTACCTATAGGTTAATGGGTTAGAAATTCAAACATATATTTACTGTATTATGAAGAATTCATAAAGTGGGACGGAAAAAACATTTATTTATTACTTTAAATGAATCAACTTACAAATGTCGAGACCGGCCACTGCTCCGCGAATCCTGATCCTAGGCTTCTGTTCAAATGTCCTCCAACTTATTTGCTTTGCATTTCTTCTTGCACAAGTATGGCTAAAGGGTTGGGACAACGGGAATATGAAATTGGGCAGAGTTTCTTTGCTATCTTTTTCCTCCTCCAAATGGGACCCCTAGCCCTTCTTTTATAGGCTAGAAGAAGCTAGGTATTTGGACGAACCCTCGGCCATGCATGGCCGGGAGTTTCAGTTAACTCACCCAAAGTTGTGTGTTCCATCGGCAACTTTCATTTTTTCGTGCTTTTGTTGGTCCACACGGGTTGTTTTAGGTCAGCTAGCATGTACACGCATGCAGTAATGGAGTAGGGCGTGTGGACCCTTATAAAATAGGTTTTTTAAAGAGATTGTTCAACAGTGTTTTGGCAAAGAAGGGATCTGAGATGGCCTGATGCCAGGGAAACATGTATGGTGCAATTTAGGGTTATAACAAAGAGTAGATGTATTATGGAAAACTCAAGCAAAATGAAAACAATGGAACAAAAACCAAACTAGTATGAGAGTAGATGTAATATGGAGAACTCAAGCAAATGATACAATAAATAAATGAAACAATGGAACCTTGAAAAACCAAACTAAACTAGTAAGAGAGTAGATGTATTATGGAGAACTCAAGCAAATGCTACAATAAGGAAAAGAAACAATGGAACAATGGAACTTATACAATAATAAGTTCTCCTCAAACTTGGTTTTTGAGTTTCTTGATCCTTGCCCCCCTTTGCCTTAGTTTTCGAGTTTCTTGATCATTGCCCCCCTTTGCCTTGGTTTGTGCACCTCTAGCTTTGGTGTGCCCCTTTTCTTAGCCTTTGTGCCCTTTTCTTTTCTTTGCCTTGGCCTTTTCTTAGTCTTTGTTCCCTTTTCTTTGCTTTACCTTGGTTTGTGTGCCCTTGGCTTTGGTGTGCCCCTTTCCTTAGCCTTTGTGCCCTCCTCTTTGCTTGCTTGCCTTTGCTTTGGCATGCCCCTTTTCTAGTCCTTTTTGCCCTCCTCTTTTCTTGCTTTCCTTTATTTGCTTGATGTGCCCCCTCCCTCCTCTTTGCTTGCTTGCCTTTGCTTTGGCATGCCCCTTTCCTTGGCCCTTGTGCCCTCCTCTTTGCTTGCTTGCCTTTGTTTTCTTGATGTGCCCCCTCTTGGAGATACCTTGTGTCCTTTGTTGAAATATTTGGGCAAGTGCGCCCCTTCACTCTTGGTGCACCCTCCTTGCCTCGAGCTTCAACCCTTGTGCCCCTTATTCTTTGTGTGTCCTTCAATGTGTCTATCCTCCAAGCCACTTGCGCCCCTACTCCATGAATTCCCTCTCACAAAGCTTGGGCAACCCTCGTGAACTAGTGTGCCCTCAATGAATAATGCACCTCCTTTTCTTCAAACCATCTTTTTTTCCTCTCCTCACTTCACTCTATTCTCCAAGTGAACAATTAAATGGCACGTTTGCCCTTTTGCCTCATCCTTAGTCTAACTTGGAAAAATCTTTTTTTCTATATTAGAAAACCAATGACCAAGATTAGATTTTAGGTCAAACCTCCAATCAATGGTGGAGATTAAATCTCCAAAATGACTTAAGTCTCCTAAGTCATCAATGGTGGAGATTAAATCTCCAAAATGACTTAAGTCTCCTAAGTCACTTCACTTAATCAATGGTGAAAGATTAAATCTCCAAAATGACTTAAGTATCAGATTAAATCTCCTCCAAAATGACTTAAAGTATCATAAATCACTTCACTTAATCAATGGTGAAAGATTAAATCTCCAAAATGACTTAAAGTGACAGAGTCTCCAAAATGACTTAAAGTATCCTAAGTCACTTGACTTAATCGACCACTTAAAGTGGCTTAGTCTCCAAAATGACTTAAAGTATCCTAAGTCACTTGACTTAATTGACGAAAGATTAAATCTCCAAAATGACTTAAAGTATCATAAGTCACTTCACTTAATCAATGGTGAAAGATTAAATCTCCAAAATGACTTAAATATCAGATTAAATCTCCAAAATGACTTAAAGTATCTTAAGTCACTTGACTTAATCGACCACTTAAAGTGGTTTAGTCTCCAAAATGACTTAAAGTATCCTAAGTCACTTGACTTAATTGACGATGAAGATTAAATCTCCAAAATGACTTAAGAAGTATCTTTGTGAAAGTTCTACGCCACTTGACTTAATCAATGGTGAATATTAAATCTCCATAAATCTCCAAAATGACTTAAGTCTCATAAGTCACTTCACTTAATCAATGGTGAAAGATTAAATCTCCAAAATGACTTAATTATTAGATTAAATCTCCAAAATGACTCAAGTATCTTGGTGAAAGTTCTAAGTCACTTGACTTAATCAATGGTGAAGATTAAATCTCCATAAATCTCCAAAATGACTTAAGTCTCCTAAGTCACTTCACATAATCAGTGGTGAAAGATTAAATCTCTAAAATGACTTAAAGTATCCTAAGTTATCCCAAGTCACTTGACTTAATAGATGGTGAAGATTAAATTTCCAAAATGACTTAAGTATCTCGGTGAAATATCAAATCTCCAAAATGACTTAAGATGACTTAAAGTATCCTAAGTCACTTGACTTAATAGACGGTGAAGATTAAATATCCAAAATGACTTAAGTATCTTGGTGAAAGATTAAATCTACAAAATGATTTAAGTATCTTAAGTCACTTGACTTAATCAATGGTGAAGATTAAATCTCCAAAATGACTTAAGTATCCTAAGTCACTTGACTTAATCAATGGTGAAGATTAAATCTCCAAAATTACTTAAGTATCCTATTCCATTGATTAAGTTAATGGTGAAGATTAAATTTCCAAAATGATTTGAGTAGTATCTTGGTGAAAGATTAAATCTCCAAAATGACTTAAGTATCCAAAGTCACTTGACTTAATCAATGGTGTGAGATTAAATCTCCAAAATGACTTAAGTATCCTAAGTTACTTGACTTTTTCAATGAAGATTAAATCTCCAAAATGACTTAAGTATCCTAAGTTACTTGACTTTTTCAACGACTTTTTCAATGAAGATTAAAT
>JZKD02S1770507.1:49151-69499 GCA_000966675.3 Picea glauca
AATTTCCCAAAAATTGCATGAGGCTATGTGTCTTCTCCTCCATTTTTCAATTTTCTAAATTTTTTGAATAAAATTTTCCAATTAGTTTTTTAATTTTTCTTGAAAAATGTGCAAGTCAAAGTTTGACTTTAACTTTGACTTTCACCCTGCTGTTCTTGTCTTAGCCCAGTGAGACAGAGTTGGAATCGGACGCAAGAAACGTAGTTGGAAAGGTCTCGACGACCCTGTTGAGAATATGTCGCCACCAATCCCAAATAATGACACCTCAACCCTCAAATTCAACCCGAAACAATGGTCGCTTAAAACCCCTAACTTGTTGGTGGACCCACATGACACCCAATCTTGCGAAAGGTGCCAAATCGCCATACGATATTCAATCGAGGCAAATGAGATATCGTCGAAAAGGTATTAAGTTTTAGCTATCATGAAACTCTGCCATGCGAGTTGGTTGTCCTCCTTTGCCCGAAATAATTGTCAGACTTGTAACAGCTCTAGCCGGGCCATCCGAGGTCGGAATGAGGAAAATGTGGAGGTGTTGGAAAGGTATTCGAGTCTATTACAACGTGGAATCGTTGAATCTCAAATTTAAAACTCTTTACCCACCTTTGTTTAAACCCCGAAGCATTGCAACCAATGTGGTGTCAGAAATTTGTCATGAACTTGTGAAAGCTCGTTCTTACCAACTAAGGGTCGAAACCAAGCACGGGATATACCGTTGGAAATGTATCGCACTGCCCTACACCATGTCCGGGTTTGAGTTTCCTTTTTAGACCATAATCTGAACGAATCAGACTAGGAAGTCACAACTATTGGTTATAGTCATTCGAGTGACGCTAACTTTGCGCTCTCTGTACAGGGTCATACAGACTCGAAATCGGGCTCATGATAGCCCGTTGGAAAGCTCGCCTGATCCCTACAACATGGCAGCGTTGTATTTCCTGAATTATGATCATATTTCATTTTATTCTTTGCAAAATGACCTTGTCTCCAAGGGACCCGCCTAATGATAGGCGAAGGGGTTCAACGTTAAAATTATTGTAAATCGCGTGCTTAGCTCATGAAACATGAACGTGACAGTCTTGAAATGAAGAAGAAATGATGTGGAAGGGTTCAAAACCCCCTGAAGGTAGCAAACTGATACTCTTTCAAGGGCAGAGTCCATAGTAACTATGACCCCCGCCATTGTGTTCGACTGGAACCATAGCACCAAGGGACACTTATGAAGCGATCACTGTGTAAAATACCATGGTGAGCCCAAAGCATATTTTTGGATCAAAATTCTTGTGCCGGAGGGGGAATGCCTTCCAAAGCATGTAGAACAATGGGATCATCCGCGTGACAGGCGGGAATACTCAGTGGAAATTTATACTTTCAAAGTGACCAATGTGGGTGAGGGAGGAGTTCAACTATAGTATAAGGACCATTTTTCACATTAGGGATAACCGAAGAATGAAAGTGGTGCAGTAAAGATATACAACAAAATTTTACTGAGATTCATATAAGATAGAAGAACGGGAATAATGACCCAGGTTTTTTTGAGCAATGTGGCCCAAGTGACACAAGTCACTCCCCCGGATTATGGCTCAACTGTGAGAATCGAGGCTTAAGGTGAACCTTTGCTCAACACAAAGTCTCATGCATGCCTTCGATTCTCGATACACAAACAAGCAAACAAGGATTTTTTGAAATCAACGCTCCACTAGATAAAACTAGCAAGCAAACCAGTGAAACAAGGGAGTAAAGAAATATAAAAAACCTTTGGCAATAGGTGCTGAAATATCAAGTGCTCATAAGTGATGGAACTTTGTAGGAAAAACGACTGTTGCTTGGAAAAATAAGATTGTAAGTGGTCAGGTAAAGTGCAGTTGTAATCACATAGCTATGTAAACCATCATGCCATGATAGTTTTCAGCTTCATTAGAAAATTATATGCTACCTCCTTAGACTTTCTCTGCTATCTTTGATTGAATAACAATCAGGTTTACTCCTATTCAAGATGACATTAAGACGGAGTTTCCCTAAATGCTAGGTATGATAAAAGGGATCCTAGGAGTTCTGTCTTTTCAAACAACCATCAAACAATAAGAACAGTACCCTTCCCATTGAACACCAGACAAACCAAAAAAGAAGACGATCCTACGTCATTTAAAATGAAAAGATCAAAACTAAGGGACAAGGAATCAAAGAGGGCTTATACTCCAAAATCGAAGCCAAACCAAGGGGATATATACAAGTATGAAAAGGCAACATCAAATACATACAAGAAGGAAAATCAACAACAATGAATATTTACAAACATAATGAAATATTAAAGGAATATTTAAATTAAAAAAAAACAAAACAAAACAAGTGGTGATTTATGTACAAGATGACCAAGCCTCTCAGGACTAAAAGAACTTTAGGTGACGATTATTCAAAAGGAATTGAAGTGGTTCGCCATCCAAGGTTTTTAATCTAAAAGAATTTGTCTCGAAGACCTCGTAGATTGTGTAAGGACCCAACCATAAAGAATCAAACTTGCGATATTTGGATGGGGCCTCATGTGTTTTGCCCCACAATAGGACATCATTTCCTACTTTGTAATTTACCATTGTGGCTCTTTTATTGAAGGAACGTTTAACAATGTCTTGCTTCTTTTGGAGGTGTGGTAATGCGTCCTTTCTTACCTCTTCTAATTCGACGAGTGCGTCTAAAAGATGTTGTAAAGGTTGGAAATCATCTTCTGCCTCAGCAATAGCCAACCTCAAGGCTGAAATTTGGAAGTGAACAGGAAAGACAGCAGGAGCTCCATACACCAGAGTGTAAGGACTTTGACCCGTTGTTGTCTTAGGGGTTATACGATAAGCCCATAAAGTTTAACTTTGTGTGCCAATCACGCTTGTTATCCTTGACTGTCCTCTTAAGGATCCGAATCAGATTTTTATTTGTTGATTCGACCAATCCATTACCTTGGGGGTAATAGGTGGAAGATCGAAAAAATTGGATGCCATATGTAACACCGAGGTGGAGCATGACATCAGACATGAAAGTTGATCCACTATCAGTTAATATATCAAAATGGGTTCCAAAATGAGATAAAATGTTACGTTCAACGAATTCTACCACCTGTTGACTCGTAGCGTTCCTAAGAGCGATTGCTTCAGCCCACTTTGTAAAGTAGTCTGTAGCTATTAACATGAATACATGACCAATGTTGGAAGGCAATGAAACTGGCCCAATAAACTCCGTGCCCCATCTTGCGAAAGGGACTTGGACTTCAATAGGCCTAAGAGGCAAGGCAACTAACTTTTGCTTTCCAATGAAGCGTTGGCAAGCTTCGCATTTCCGAACAAGTAAATGGGCATCTTTGTGGAGTGAAGGCCAAAAGTAACCTGGATGTAGCACTTTTGCTACAGTGGTTTTGGCTGAAAAGTGACCTCCACAAACCCCGAAATGGCATTGTTCAAGTGCCATTTAGGCTTGGTCAGGAGTCAAGCATCGTGACAAAACCCCATCGAGGTTTCTTCGATAAAGGATTTGGTCTTGTAAAACATACCAGACAACTTGTAAACAGAGTGTTCGTTAGGCTTTAGTATCCATGTCCGGTGGACACGCACGATTGATCAGGAAATATATGATAGGTCTGTACCATGGTTGTGAGGCTAACTCAGCTTCGTTAACCAGTTCTTCGAAAGCAATCAAGTCATCTACTTGAGGTGGTTCAACTATGAACGAGGGGTGGGATTGGGTTAGCAATCCATCTAGCATGCACATGATCCATTTGGACCACTTAATATGCAATTCGGTTTGATTCAAGGCAGTGACTAAGAGAGATGTAGGCACAAAAACCTGAACTTTGTGGCCTTGGATGTAATGTCGAAATTGCTCCAAGGCTTTATACAAGGAATAACCATGTGTCTCCAGTGTAGAATAGTTCAGTTGGTGTGTCTTCAAATTTTGGCTCACGAAGGCGATGGGCCTAAGATTTTCCTTATGATCTTTTTGCAATAAGATTGCAGAAATTGTCTCCTCTGATGAATAAGTGTACATGACAAAGTCTTTAGAGGGATCAGGACTGATTAATAGAGGGGCAAAAGCAATCGCTTGCTTAATGGATTCAAAATCCTGACGGGTAGGGGGGGTCCCATTTGAACCGAATATCCTTCTTCATAAGTTGATTTAGAGGTTTAACTACTTGAACAAAATCAGGAATGAAGCGTCTCAGGAAGTTTATCTTTCCAAAGAAAGATTGCATTTCTTTTTTATTAGTAGGTAAGGGAAGCTTTTTGAATGCTACAACTCTCCTGGGATCAACTTTGACACCTTCTTGAGAGACAATGTGACCCAAAAGTTTTCCCTCCATAACACCAAAAATGGTCTGCTTAGGATTTAAAGATATGCCAAACTTACGGCATCTAAGGAGAACCTGCCTGAGGTGATCAAAGTGACTACTCTGTTCTTTGGAAAACACTGTGAGGTCATCGAAGCAAACAACAATGATCTTACCCAATAAGCCTTTGAAAGCAATGGCCATGGCACGTTCAAAGGTGTTCCCAGCATTAATCAATCCAAAAGGCATCTTATTATATGCATACATGCCCCAACGAGTAGTGAAGGTGGTTTTATGACTATCAGAAGGCTCGAGGGCTATCTGATTCTAACCTGAGAAACCATCTAAAAGGGAAATCATTTGAGACCCGAAGAGTTGTTGGAGAATCTCTTCCATTGGTGGGATGGGGTCCTTTAGGGACACCCTATTCAAATGTCGAAAGTCGACACATAAACGAATATCACCAGTTTTCTTTTTAAGAGGAACCAAATTAGATAACCATTGTGAGTAACGGACATGGTATGTGACCCTGGATGCTTCCATCTTGTCCAATTCAGCTTTAATTGTTTGTTCCAAAGCGAGGTTGTTCTTTCTTTGTCTCTGCCTTTAAGGTTTCGAATCAGGGATTACGGGTATGGCATGGACTATCTCCTGCATATTGAAAACCTTGAGATCCTCGTAGGACCAAGCAAAAACATCCTTTAACTCTACCAAGAGTTCCATGAATTGAGCGATCTCAGAAGGGGAACACTGTGAACCTATATAGACTAGTTTTGGATCTTTCTCATTTCCCAGGTTAATAGCGATGGCTTCTCGCACCTTCCTAATAGATTTGTTATCAATACTAGGTGCAGAAGTAGTAGCATGATTCGAATCAAACATGGATTCCAGTACAAACAAACCAGGGGGAATCTTATTTGTCTTCAATTGGATTATGTTCCCAGTTTCCTCTTCCAACTCATGGTTGATATGTAAATCTTCGAATTCCTCCTATTTTTGAAGAAATCGACAAATTTGTTCTCAGTATCAAAAACTTGCCAAGAGTCGACATTATCAGGCAATGCAAGGTCTATGTAAAATTTGGACCTTTATATCTTCGATAGACCTTACGAAATCCGAATGGAAGCAAGAACCAGCCAAGGCCAAAGTATCAGCTACGTGGTTTGCAGCCCTAGGCATGGCTTGAATGTTGAAAGATAAGAACTTCTCAATAAGTTCCTTAGCCCTTCGATGGTATTGTTTGAGGCGTGGGTTGTGAACTTCATATTTATCTCTAATTTGATTGACAACCAATTTAGAATCCCCACTCACCAACAAATGGCGTATTCCTAAGTCTAAGGCCTTTTGGAGGCCTTGAACTAAGGCTTCATATTAAGCCATATTATTAGTGTTAGGGAATTCTAACCGAAAAGAGAAAGGAATTGCCTTCCCCTTGGGATCACACAAAAGGACCCCAGCCCCAGATCCGTGCTTGGATTTAGCCCCGTCAAAATCCATACTCCACACCATTTCTTCCAACTCTTTAGGATGGACATGTGCATCTTCCCTAGATAACACAGTATATGTACCCATACCTGTATCTTGAAAGGACACATGTTTCGTATTATAGGAAGCAGGTACAACCTGCTCTCAGTACTTTGGTTCCCTCCTAATGACAACTTCAACACCCTTATGGGGAAAGGTGAAGTGGGTTCCCTCTATGAAGTAACAACCCTTTTTTACTTTGGTGGACCACTCCCTCCCTAAAAGCATGCCATATACGATCACGTTTATGATCATGCTCACCTCCAGAGCTTGGTCGTAAGTAATGAATAAGTCCTTGATGTAACCGATGGTTTCTACAGTCCTTGGATCCAAAGCTAGCAGGGCTTTACATGGGCCTGTGCATTCAAGGCATAGTCTTCTCATGACTCGAAGGGGCCTGACATTGTGCCTCGCTCCTCTTTCAGTGACACAGTTATGTATCACAAAATCAGATATCAAAACTTAGATATAGAAAGGAGGAACCCCAGGGTCTAAATAAATAACATCATATGCTTCCCTAGGTTGAGAAGTGGACTCTTTCGAAAGAGGAACTCTCTGTTGCATTCGTGGAGTAGGAGGTGCTTGTAGAACACATGAATGGTTTTCAAACTAAGCGGTTGTTCTAAGACCATAGAGTAATGTCAAGTGGGCGGGGACCTTCGCTAGATCTGCAACAACGTTGTAAGGTCATTGTGTTGGGAAGTAGGGTGGTGGATTATTGAGTAGATTTACCTTATTTGGGGTCCATGGAACCCTATTCCTTGTAGGGGAAGGTAATCTACCATTCGTGGAAAGTTTTCCTTTTCCATTGTCCTTGGGATCGATTTTAGCGTCTTCCACCCCTTGCGAAGTGGTTTTAGGGGTCTGACTCCTAGTTTCTACAGCAAAAATACTGAAAGCAAGAGGATCATCATCGCAGGGAATAGAGTCTTGCATGTTAACTTGGTTGTTTTTGGAAGTGGAAGCAAATTTGTTTTTGATTGGAGGTAGAGGGGCTTTGTCGTTTTTAGACAATTCCATGTGACGTGTATATGAGTAACAATACTCAGGATCATGGAAGTTTTGGCAAAAATGACAACAATCCACTTCAGCAGCATGTTGCCTAGGAGAAGTTGGAGGGAAAGGAGGTCTTGGCCTCACAAGAGCAGAAAATTGCAACGCATTCACCTTTCAATTAAGGGAAAGTATTTGGTTGTTCATGTTCATTAACAACTTGAGTGTTTCGAGCAGAGTCCCCGAGGTGTAGGACAGTCGATGACGGAGTGTGTTGTTAAGGCACTCCGTGATGTTAAAGTCATCGGTTCGAAACCTACAGGGACAAAAAATCTAGTCATGTTACGGGCTGGTGTGGCTCAGGCCGGGTGCAATCCCTGGGTGATTTTGACGGCTTAGATGCCCCTAAGTCGTCGTTTCTTGGCCACAGGTTAGTCCCACATGTCACAGACAAACTAACAAGCAAAAAAAAAACAACTTGAGTGTTTCTGAAATTTCCCTTTCTTCAATCCTTGAAGTTTGGGTAGGTGGAAGTTCATACTGAGGACCCTCGTTTCGAGTTACCTCATTCCTAGGCCTCGTGTTAAAACGGGGATGCGCTAAAGGTGAGGGAATCATATCGGATTCCTCCATGTTTTTTTCAATTTCCAGGGCGCTAGTCTTGGCCGCATCTAAAGTTTGTATTGATTTATCTTTCAATATATAATTTACATTCGGATTCATAGCGGTCATGTAATAATGGAACAAATTGTTCCCAGATGGTTGGGACGCAGTGGGGATCCTATTCAAGGTTGAGGTAAAGCGTTGATTAAAATTTCAAATTTGCTCTCCCTTATGGATGGAGATGGTTGTGAAATCCCTAAGTAAGGAAGCCACATCATCCGTCCCTTGGAAATGTTTCTTGAATTCTTGGATCATAGTGTCCCAATATGGGATACTATCATTGGGAAGCAAGCGATACCATCTCGCTACTTCACCCTCAAAGATTCTCACAAAAAGTCTAATGATGACATCGAGAATTGTTATGTCCATAAGTGTTAATGCATCATAGAAGTTTTGTATATGTTCTTCGACACTCAATGTACCAGTGCCACTGAACTTAGGAAGCCTATTTGGTGCATCCGCGGGTATGTCATGAAGAGGTCTGGTCAACCTCAAAGGAGTCTCTGGTTTCCATGGCATTGCCATCAGAACAACTATAGGAGGAACAACAACAATTGTTGGAACGACGGTAGGAACAACCTGAGGATTAGTAATTGTTGTTGGACTAACTAAAGCTTGCTTTAGTAAGAGGATTTGAGTAGGAGAATAAGAAGAGGGTGACTCAGCTCGCACGACAGGGGTAATGAGTTTCCCTGGTTTCCGAGGTGTATGCGTCTCACTACTTGTTTTCTTTCGCGAAAACAAGTTAGACGGAGCTTCTAACTTCTGTAAATCTTCTGTCCAAGATGAGCAAATAAGAAAACATTTTGGTAAAGCTTCTGTCCAAGATGAAAGAGTTTGTGTACTCAAGCTGGAGCTCGTGGAGACGACTTTCTTATTGAAAAACGAAGAGATGACTCCCAAGTTGGGAGGGAGCAGTGATGTATTACTGATTGATGGACAGTCATTTTTCAGTTCAAAAAATGGTCCAGGATGACTAGATTCTTTCCAGTTCGGAAAGTGGATTGAGATTTCTGATGGACAAACATTTTCTAGTTCAGAAAATGGTCCAGATTGTTGATGTACCATATACGACGACTTCCCATTGTGGTTAACATGGGAAGTGGTCTAGGGAAATCTCTCTTCTTGAGGGTTACTCATGAAGACTGGCCCGCCTCGCCGAACAATGATTTCCCATTATGGTTAACATGGGGAATGGTCTGGTTTGTAGGTTGGTGCAGGACAGTCATTTCCTTTGGAAATGGTCCGGACAGTCATTTCCTTTGGAAATGGTCCGGACAGTCATTCCTTAGGGCGGATTCATTCTCTCCAGGTTGCACTTTGTTTAGTGCCGGAGGAATGGCCCAGCGTGGAGAATGGTCCAGGTTCAACAATCAAGGACAAACATTCCTTAGGGAAGACTCATTCTCTCCAGGTTACACTTTGTCTAGTGTCAGAGGAATGGCCCAGGGTGGGGAATGGTCCAGGGTCTGAAATTAGGATAGTTATTCTTCCTTGCTTGAGAAGAATAGTCCAGATAGTTCATCATTGATGTTTGACCTTCTGAGGGAAGATGCTCTTCCAAGATCTCACAGATGTAAGTGGAAGAATTGCCCAGATGATTAATTTTATATCATAACATTGTTTCTGTGCAGGTTGATATCAAATGATTGTTATGAAGACCGCATGTTTCTAGATAGTAGATGTATACTACTGTGGTGGATGTGTTCCACTGTTTGATCAAGTATCTGTGTGGTACTTGGTGTGATAGTGTACCACTGGATTGTAGTTGTGTACTACTATGGATATACACAGTTGTGTTCTATTGAATGATATTGTTCTGATTGCCTTGAAGACTATCAACAATGTTGAATATAATTATCATCCAGATGAATGATGAACAGAGATTTCCCAGACAAAAAATGGTTCAACGCATTTACTCTTATAGATTAGAAGAATGGCTCTTGTATCACTCTGTGGAGTGAGCATCATGTCTGATTACTCAGATAAAGTATGGTTTCGAGAGATGATGCAACTGATGACACTGATGATGATGATGGTGCTCATGATCTAGTCTATACAATTATGTTGATGCTACCGGGTGAATGGTATGTTTTGTGCTCAAGACCATTATCTGTAATACCTCCCTAGCTAGGAGGGAGTGTTGATATTATGGTAGCTGCGGGAGGTATTTACCTCCACGTGTAAACCTGATGAGAATAGAATATTCCAGGAAGCAAGAAGAAACCCTAATGACTTGGCTAATAACCCTAGAAGACTTTTCAGCTCAAGAGGATAACTTGTATTAGGTTATTAGCCTCCAAGAGAAGAAGTCGGCGAGAAAAAATAATATATACTGAATGGACAGATACCCAGAACGAGAAGTCGGCCCAGGCAGTTAGCTAAAATTACTATAAATACAAGAGGCCAGTCTTCTATCTGGCAGGCAAATCCCAGAATTGCAGAGCAACACTTGTGCGCACTGCAGTGCTCAGTTTTGTGCACAGGTTTGGAGGAGAGCTGCCCTGCTGCAGCTAGCAGATCACATTTCGCTTGGACTATCTCTTGGTTAGGGTTTGGGCTATCTAATCGACTCTTGTTTTTGCGTTATCCTTGGGAAAAGGTGCGCTACCATTTGTTTGGCTATCTAGCCTAGGGTTTGCTTCCAGAGTGATTCTTTGTCAACGTAAAGGTGCTCGGAGGGTGGCCTCGGCCTATGGTTGGGTGACAATAGTGATATTGTCAATGGTAAAATGAGCACATCCATTATATTCTAACACATATAGGATTCAACTGAATCCAAAACCCTAACCCAATGACCTAGATTAGTCAACAACCCTAATTCATTAAACGGAAATAGAAAACCATCGACAAAAACCATGTGCCAAAAAACCGCCCAACAATGGACATGAAAATCAAGGTGACATGAAAAACGAGGAAAAAATGTGGCACGTTTCTTGAGGCAAAAAAAATTCATGGGGGCATTGCCCCTGAAACCCTACACGCCTGACACAATGTAGCAGACACTACAACTAGTCATGCAAAGAATATAACACATATCCAACACACAACACCTTGATATCCAGTAAGTGGCTTCTGATCCCTCTCTACAACTTTTGTCACGACTGTGAATTTCACCATAGAAGCCATGGTATGTTAACTTGTGAAACATGGCGCTATGCTAGTTTAATGGCGATACCATTCAATTGTATTGTATTCTATTTTAGTTTTCAGTATTTTCGATTTTGTTTCATTTCGAGACCTGTTTTACGATCATGGAATTTTGAATTAGTATGGTGACGTCACCAAAATTGCATGTAGTTCTTCTTCCTTCCCCTCACAAGTTGTGATTACATTCTTTCCAAATTCCTAGTTGCACCCACGTTTGAACATTTCAGAGCTCTTCAAATATATTAATCTGCACCACTGCCACTGTTGGTTTGACAATTTTTTGCCTATATCATTTTCCTGGCTTATATTTTACAATGATATTCGGTCTAGTGTGAATCTTAGTAAACATACATGTTTTATTATATTTTTTTTTTCTGGTAAGATCAAAGTTCATTAAAAACTATACAGTTCTCCAATGAATGTATTCAGTCGAAAATTCATCGATATTTATGTTTCAGCAATCCAAATTTTCCCATTCCACCATATCAAAGATATAGAGAGTTGAGATTGTTCCGTTGCAGCCCTCTGAATAGAAGGGGATGTTTCTATTGGTGCCTTCATGCAACTAGGTAGTCCATTTTCTCTGCAAATATGTATAGTTGAAGTGTATACTAGAAATTGTATGGACAACCTTTGTGCTTAGTCTAACTGTATATTGGAACTTGTATGGACAAAATGTTTGTTTGGGAAGTCGAATTGCATGACTAAAAATTATGTGAATGATTGGATATCGTATGGCGATTTGGCACTTTTCGCAAGATTGGATGTCATGTGGGCCCACCAACAAGTCCAGGGTTTTAAGTGACTACTATTCTGGGCCGAATTTGAGGGTGGAGGTGTCATTATTTGGGATTGGTGGCGGGGTATTCTTAACAGGCTCATTGAGACATTTGCAACGACGTGTCTTGTGTCCAATCCCAACTATGTTTCATCGAACAACATTTTTGAGTTAAGACAACAACAATAGGAACAAAGTCAAACTTTGACTTGCACATTTTTCAAGAAATATTAAAAAAATAATTGAAAAATTTTATTAAAAAAATTCAGAAAATTGGAAAATTGAGAAAAAGGCACGTAGCCTCATGCAAATTTTAGGAAAATTGTTTTCTTTTTGCAAAATTGGAAAATTTAAACCCCCCCTCTTTTAAGCCACTTTGACATTTTGGCCAAGGGGGGGAAGCTCAACAACAAGCATCCATGGTAGCAGAGGAAGGTTTTAAGGCAACATGAGCATCCTTGCAGTGGGCATTCAACCACCAAGCAATGGTCTTCAAACAGTTAACAAGGTAACCCATCAATCCTAGTTCAAAAAACCAAGGAAAATTTGTTGGTCATGATATAATCTTGCATTAAAAAATTGTGTTTTTTGCCTTCATAATGGTATTTCTCTGTCCGGTTCAGTTGTGGTGTTGTTTGCTAGTTCAGTTTGTTTGTGGGTTGTTAAGTTCAAGTTTATGTGTGTGCAAAAGATACAAACGGGGGGGGATTCTAACCCCTCTTGGGCACTAGAGCCAAGTCTCCATGGCTCCTTTAAACTTTTAAATTATGAGTTATTTGTTGAATATGCAAGCCTGGCATGTCATTCGAAAGCCCTGGGTTTTAAATCTCAACCCCCTTCCCTTCTCATTTGCTCAGAAAAGCCCAGAGTTGCCCAAAAATTCAAAATTGGGGAGAAGTTTTGAACTCATAACCTCATGTTTTTAAAAACTGTTGCAAGATGAAAAAACTCGCTTTGTCAAACTTTAAATTTTTAATTTTTTTGGAGTGACTGTCCACCCATCCACCACCCAGGCGCCACCACTGCCCCCTCACCACCACTATAGCACCTCCACCTGCAACTCCATGCACCAGTCCGAACCCTCCACTCCTACTTTCCTCTCCGTTCATCTCCACGCAGACCTCTCATACGCGCGCCCAACTCTCCACCTCAACTTCTCTGTGCTCATTCTCATCTCATTTCGTGCCCTCCTCTTCCCCATTTCCCTTTGCGCGCATAGCTCTGTAACACCCTCCCCTCTCGGCCTTCTTCCCTCCTCCGCCTGTGCCGTCCCCACCTTTCCCCACTCGGTCTCCCTCTCCACCTCCTCTCCAACCCCTCTCTTCGTTCCACCGCACCTCCTCCCTCATCCCTTTCATTTATAAGTGGACCCTCTCTTTTTACAACCTCTCATTTATAAATAAGTGGGTTGGCATTGTAAAAAGAGAAGGTCCACTTATACATGGAAGGGATGAGGGAGGAGGTGCGATGGAGTGGAGAGAGGGGTTGGGGAGGAGCTGGAGAGGGAGGCCCACTGGGGAAAGAAGGGAGGGTGCAGGCGGAGGAGGGAAAATGGTCGAGAGGAGAGGGTCTTGTAGAGATGCGTGCACGACGAGAAATGGTGAAAAGGAGGGCATGTGAGGAGGCGGGAATGAGCGCAGAGAAGGTGAAGTGGACAGTTGGGCGCACAGATGAAAGGCCTACGTGAAGATAAGTGGGGAAGAGTGTAGGGTTCTGACTGGTGCATGGAGTTGCAGGTGGAGGTGTTGCAGTGGTGGTGAGGGGGTGATGGTGACACCAGGGTGATGGACGGGTGGCCAGCCACTCTCAAAAAATAAAAAATTTAAACTTTGGCAAAGTGAGATTTTTCCTTTTGCAACGGTTTTTTAAAACAGGAGGTCATGGGTTCAAAACTCCTCCCCAATTTTGAATTTCTGGGCAACTCTGGGATTTTCTAAGCAAAGGATAAGAGAGGGGACTGAGGTTCAAAGCGCAGGGCTTTCCAATGACATGCTCAGGCCTGCATATTCAACAAATAACTCAGAATTTAAAAGTCTAAAGGAGCCATGGAGGCTTGGGTCTGGTGCCCAAGAGGTGTTCGAATCCTCTCCCCTTTGCATCTTTTGCACACACACAAACTTAAACTCAACAACTAACGAGCAAACCGAACTAGCAAGTAACACCACAACTGAATCAGGCAGAGAAATACCATTATGAAACCAAAAAACACAATTTTTTATGCAAGAATACATCATGACCAACAAATTTTTCTTGGTTTTTTGAACTAGGATTGATGGGTTACCTGGTTCACTATTTAAAGACCGTTGCATGTTAGTTGACTTCCCACTGCAAGGTTTCTCCCGCTGCCATAAAACCTCCCTCTGCTACCATGGATGTCTGTTGCTGAGCTTCCCCCCCTTGGCCAAAATGTCAAAATGGCTTGAGAGAGGGGAGGGGAGGTATTGAATTTTCCAATTTTGCAAAAAAAAACAATTTTCCCAAAAATTGCATGAGACTATGTGCCTTCTCCTCCATTTTTCAATTTTCTGAAATTTTTTAATAAAATTTTTCAATTATTTTTTTAATATTTCTTGAAAAATGTGCAAGTCAAAGTTTGACTTTGACTTTGACTTTGATCCTGCTGCTGGTCTTAGCCCAAAAATGTTGCTAGGTGAGACATAGTTGGAATTGGACACAGGACACATCGTTGGAAAGGTCTCGACGAGCCCGTTGAGAATATGCCGCCACCAATCCCAAATTATGATACCTCAACCCTCAAATTCGGCCTAGAACAGTGGTCGCTTAAAACCCCTGATTTGTTGGTGGGCCCACATGGCACCCAATCTTGTGAAAGGCGTCAATTCGTCATACGATATCCAATCGAGGAAAATGAGGTACTGTCGAAAAGGTATCGACGAGTACTTCGACGATATGGCCATAGATTTGTGTTTTGGAGTTATTAATGGTTGTTTTAGCTATCATGAAACCCTGTTACACGAGTTGGTTTCCCGCCTTTGCCTGAAATAATTGACCAACTTGTAATGGCTCTAGCCAAGCCATCTGAAGTCTGAATGAATCAAAGGAGGAGCCGTTGGAAAGGTATTTGAGTCTATTTCAGCATGGCATCGCTAAATCTATGATTTAAAACTCTTTACCAACAATTGTTAAACCCTTAAGCACTGCAATCAATCTGGTGTCCGAAATTGGTCATGAACTTGCGAAAGCTCGTTCTTACCAACCGAGGGTCGAAACCAAGCATGGAATATACTGTTGGAAAGGTATGGAAATTCCCTACACCATGTTGGGGTTTAATTTTCTTTTTGAAACAAGAATCTAAACAGAATCAGACCAGGAAGTCACACGGACTCTGAATCAGGCTCATGATAATTCGTTGGAAAGCTTGTCCTAATCCCTGCAATATGGCAGCATTACATTTTCTAAATTGTGACCAGAAACTTCATCTTTTCCTTTGCGAAAGGACCTCATCCCCAAGGGACCCGCCTAGTGACAGGCGAAAGGGGCCAACGTTTAAATTCTTTCAAACTGCGTGCTTAGCTCATAAATATGAACTGAACAGTTTTGAAATGAGAAATTATCATGTGGAAGGGTTCACAACCCTCTGAATGTAGTCAATTGATACTTTTTCAAGGGTTGAGGCCATAGTAACCATGACCCCCGCCACTATATTCGACTAGAAATATAGCACCAAGGGAAGTTTGTGAAGCAATGATAGTGTAAAACACCATGTTGAGCCCATAGCAGATTTTTGGGTCAACATTCTTACCACTGGAGGGGAAATGCCTTCCAAAGCATGTAAAACAGTGGGATCACCCGTGTGACAAGTGGGAATACTTCATTGAAAATTATACTTTCAAAGTGACTGATGTGGGTGAGCAAGGGGGAATTCAACTATAGTATAAGGACCATTTTTCCCATTAGGGATAACCGAAAAATGAAAGTGATGCAGTAAAGATATACAACAGAAATTATACTGAGATTTACATAAGATAGAAGAATGGGAATAATGACCCAGGTTTTGTTGAGCAATGTGGCCCAAGTGACATGGGTCCCTCACCCGGATTATATGGTTTAACCATGAGAATCAAGACTTAAGGTGAACCTTCGCTCAACACAAAGTCTCATGCATACCTTTGATTCTCGACACACAAACAAGCAAACGGGGATTTTTCCAAATCAACAACCCACTAGAGAAAAACTAGCAAGCAAACCCGTCAAACAATGGTGTAAAGAAATATAAAAAACCTTTGGCAGTAGGTGTTGAAATATCAAGTGCTCACAAGTGATGGAACTTTGTAGGCAAAACGGTCGTTGCTTGGAAAAAATCAGATTGTAAGTGGTCAGGTAAAGTGCAGTCGCAATCACATAGCTATGTAAGCCATCATGCCATCATGGTTTTCATCTTCACCAGAGAATGATATGCTACCTCCTTATCATTTCCGCATTGACTTTGAGTAAATAACAATCAGGTTTACTCCCATTTAAGATGACATTAAGACAAAGTTTCCCAAAATGTCAAGTATGATAAAAGGGATCCTAGGAGTTCATCCTTTTCAAACATCCATACAACAATAAGAATAGTGGTCTTCCCATTGAACACCAGACAAACCAAAAAAGAAGGCAACCTACGCCATTAAAATGAAAAAGAACAAAACCGAGGGAAAATCAAACAGGGGCTTATACTCAAAAATTGAAACCAAGCAGGCAGAAAAGGCTCAAGATTGAAACCAAGGGGATATATACAAGCATTAAAAACAGAACATCAAATACATACAAGAAGGAAAATCAACAACAAAGAATACATGCAAACATAAAAAGATCAAGTTGTAACTTATGTACAAGATGACGAGGCCTCTCAGGAGTAAAAGAACTTTAGTTGACGACCATTCACAAGGAATTGAAGTGGTTTGCCACCCAAGGTTTTTAATCTGAAAGCATTTGTCCCTAAAACCTTATAGATTGTGTAGGGACCCAACCATAAAGAATCAAACTTGCGATGTTTGGATGGGGCCTCGTGTGCTTTTGTCCCATAGTAAGACATCATCTCCTACTTTGTAATTTACCATTGTGACTCTTTTATCGAAGGAACATTTAACAATGTCTTGCTTCTTTTGGAGGTGGTGGAATGTGTCATTTCTTACCTCTTCTAGTTCGATGAATGTGGCTAAACGATGTTGTAAAGATTGGAAATCATCTTTTGCCTCAACAATAGCCAACCTCAAGGCTGGAATTTGCAAGTGAACAGGCAGTACAGCAGGAGCTCCATACACCAAAGTGTAAGGACTTTGACCCGTTGTTGTCTTAGGGGTTATACGATCAACCCAGTCACACTTGTTATCCTTGGCTGTCCTATTAAGGATCCGAATCAGATTTTTTTTTTGTTGATTTGGCCAATCCATTACCTTGGGGGTAATAGGTGGAAGATCGAAAAAGTTGGATGCCATATGTGACACCAAGGTGAAGCAGGACATCAGACATGAAATCTGATCCATTATCAGTTAGTATATCAGAAGGTGTTCCAAAACGGGATAAAATGTTACGTTCAATGAATTCTACCACATGTTGACTCGTAACGTTCCTAAGAGCAATTACTTCATCCCAATTTGTAAAGTAGTCTATAGCTGTTAAGATAAATATGTGACCAGTGTTGGAAAGCGATGAAACTGGCCCAATAAACTCGATGCCTCATTTTGCAAATGGGACTTGGACTTCAATAGGCCTAAGAGGTAAGGCAACTAACTTTTGCTTCCTAGTGAAGCATTTGCAAGCTTCGCATTTTCGAACTAGTAAATGGGCATCTTTGTGGAGTGAAGGCCAAAAGTAACCGGCTTGTAAAACTTTTGTTGCAGTGGTTTTGGATGAAAAGTGACCTCCACAAGCCCCGAAATGGTATTGTTCAAGTGTCATTTGGGCTTGGTGAGGAGTTGAGCATCGTGAAAAAACCCCCATCAAGGTTTCTTCGGTAAAGCATTTGGTCCTATAAAACATACCGGACAACTTGTAAATGAAGTGTTCGTTTGGCTTTAGTATCCATGCCCAGTGGGCACACACCATTGATCATGAAATATACGATAGGTATGTACCATGGTTGTGAGGCTAGCTTAGTTTCGTTAACCAGTTCTTCAAAAGCAATCAAGTCATCTACTTGAGGTGGTTCAGCTATGACCGAGGGGTGGGATTGGGTTAGCAATTCAGCCAACCCTGTCCCCCTTATGGTTTTCGTCGGTTTAATGTCCAAGTCATACTTTTGCATGCGCATGATCCATTTGGACCACTTACGATGCAATTCGATTTGATTCAAGGCAGTGATTAAGAGAGATGTAGGCACAAAAACCTGAACTTTGTGGCCTTGGATGTAATGTCGAAATTCCTCCAAGGCTTTATACAAAGAATAACCATGTTCCTCCAACGTATAATAGTTCACTTGGTGTGTCTTCATATTTTGGCTCGCGAAGCCAATTGGCCTAAGATTTTCCTCATGATTTGTAATGCAGCAGTGCAGGTTTTCATTGGGCAGCTAACCATAACCATGCACCAGCCTTCAGACACAGAGCCAGGTAACCCCATCAATCTCAATTCAAAGAGAAAGAAAGAAAAAATTGTTGGTTATGGTGAAATTTTGTATGAAAAAATGTTGTTTTTTCCTTCAAAATGGTTGTTCTCTTCCTGGTTCAGTTGTGATATTAGTTGTTGATTCAAATTTGTTGATTGGTTTTAATTTGGTTGATTTTTATGTAAAAAAATTCAAAGGGTAGGGGTTTCAAACCCTTTTGGGCACCAGGACCAAGCCTCCATGGCCCTTTTAAAGAATTAAGTTTCTGAGTTTTGGCTGAGTATGCAGGCCTGTACATGCCATTTGCAGGCCCAGAGCTATTGAAACACTGCCCCCTCAATTTTTCACTTCTCAATAATCCTCAGTATGGTCGCCAAAAATATGGATGTGTTATAAGCAAATTATGTATGTTGGGATATATCTGAATTATCCAGTTATGAAACCAGTTACAGTCTTTTTGATAGTTCGGCACAAGGCAAAGGCTCTCTGCACCTCAGGTGGCCATTCGCCTTAGGCGGTAATAGCCTCTACCTCAGGTCGAGCTATCAAAAAAGTTGTAACCGGCTTCATAGTCGGATTGGTCGGATTCGTCCCAATGGACGGATTTTGTTTATAACACGTCCATTTTTCTGGTGACCATACTAAGAATTATTGAGCAGAGGAAAAGGGAGGGGGTTGGGTTTCAAAACCCAGGGCCTGCAAATGGCATGAAAATGCTTGCATACTCAGCCAAAACTCAGAAATTTAATTCTCTAAAGGGCCATGGAGGTTTGGACCACGTGCCCAAGAGAGGTTCAAATCCCCTTCCCTTTGAATTTTTTCATATGAAAATCAACCAACTTCACAACAACCAACAAATTTGAACCAGCAACTAATATGACAACTGAATCAGGAAGACAACAATCATTTTGAACGCAGAAACAACATTTTTGCATGCAAAATTTCACCATAACCAGCAAATGTTTTCATTTCTCTTTGAATTGGGACTGATGGTGTTACCTGGCTCTGTGTTTGAAGGCTGGTGCATAGTCACGATTGGCTGCCCAATGAAATATGCACTGTTTCCTAGATTCCCTCCTCTCCCATTGGAGAAATGTTGCAGAGCTCCCTCTTCCCTTAGGCAAAATGTCAAAATGACTTGAAAGAGGGGAAAGGAGAGGTTTTGTATTTTTTAATTTTTCAAAATAATAAAATTCCTCAATATTGCATGATGAGGTTGCATGTCTTCCCCTTGATTTTCCAAAATTTTATGAATTTTTTTATAAATTTTCCCCACTATTTTTTAATATTTCTCGAAAATTTGCAAGTCAAAGTTTTACTTTGACTTTGACCTTCTTGTTGTTGACTTAGTCCCAGAAAGGTTGTCGGGTGAGACAGAGTCAGAATTAGATGCAGGGCTCGTTGTTGGAAAGGTCTCGACCATCCCGTCGAGAATATGTCTTCACCAATCTGAAATAATGTCAACTCAGCCCTCAATTTCGGCCCGAAACAGTGGTCGCTTAAAACCCCCGACTTGTTGGTGCACCCACATGGCACCCAATCTTGCGAAATGCGTCAATTCGTCAAGGCAAATGAGGTACCGTCGAAAAGGTATCGATGAGTACTTCGACGAAGTGGCCATAGATTTGTGTGTTGGGGCTATTAAAGGTTGTTTCAACTGTCATGAAACCCAGGCCAGAAATAATTGACCAACTTGTGATGGCTCTAACCAGGCCATCCGAATTCGGAATGAGGAAAATGAGGAGACGTTGGAAAGGTATTTGAGTCTATTTCAGCATGGCATCACTGAATCTATGATTTAAAACTCTTTACCAACAATTTTTGAACTCCAAAGCACTGCAATCAATCTTATGTCCGAAATTGGTCATTAACTTGCAAAATTGGTCATTAACCATGTCGGGATTTGATTTTCCTTTTGAAACAAGAATCTGAACAGTATCAGACCAGGAAGTCACAGCTACTGGTTTTTACAATTCAAGGACGCTAACTTTGCGCTCTTCGTACGGGGTCATACGGAGTCGGAATCAGGATCATGATAGCTCGTTGAAAAGCTTGTTCTGATCCCTACAATATGGCAGCATTATATTTCCTAAATTGTGAACAGACTTCATATTATCCTTGCAAAAGGACCCCATCCCCAAAGGACCCACCTAATGATAGGCAAAAGGGGGCAATGTTGAAATTCTTGCAAACTGCGTGTTTAGCTCATAAATCTGAACTAAACAATATTGAAATGAGGAATTATCATGTGGGAGGGTTCACAACCCTCTGAAGGTAGCCAATTGATACTCTTTCAAGGGTCGAGGCCATAGTAACTATGACCCACGCCACTGTCTTCGACTACAACCATAGCACCAAGGGACGTTTGTGGTGTAATGACA
>JZKD02S1770507.1:69549-85691 GCA_000966675.3 Picea glauca
GCTAGGACCGTGGGCCAATCGTTCGAGCACTTCGCGATTTCACACTTTGCGAGTAGTCTACCTAGACAATCAACGATCCAGATCTCTCCTCGATCTGACGGCTCAGATCCAATCGCGATTTCGTGATTCGCGAGTTCTCAAAACTCTTGCCTCCGATTTCTCGAGTCACGAAATCCCAACAAGACCAGATCTACAGTCCAGTTCTCTCCTTTGATCAAGGGTTGTGATCAAACCTCGATTTCGCAATTCGCGAGTTCTTGTAACTCTGCCTTTGACTCCTTTGAGTCATGAGTCAACGAAATGTTTATCTTTTGCCACATGTCCTCCTTGACGACGGACGACTCCAATCATTTCAGAGGTTCGTAAGTCTGATTCTTCTGTAAACTTTCAAAGGTTTATCGTTAGTGCACCTTACCCTAATCGGACGGCTACGATCCTTTTGCACGCAGATCAGACGGCTAACATTCTTTCTCTGGCTCTCAAATCGAATGGTTGAGATCTTTTCTTTGTGGTTAGATCGGACGCTCCAAATCTTTTCCCTTGAGCTTGCGCTTTCTTCTAGCTGAGAAGATTTTCGAAAGATTAAAGGCTTTGACCTTTATCCTTCCTGTGAGTCCGTTTCTTGGATCTCGTTCGCACTTCTTGGAAAGTGCTACCACTCCTGAGCTTGATCTTCTCAAAGATTTCGATCTCCCAAGCACTTCCTGCTTTCCCTGGAAATTCGTCAACCCCAGATCCAAATATTCTTGAAAATAATTCTTTCTCGCCTTCCTGGCATTCCTCTGTTCTCGTCCTTCCACTTCTTTATGGATTTGCTTCGACTCTTTGTCGAATTGCAGACCTGTGCACTCTTTGCAACAGATCTTTACACAAGATTTGAATTCTTGCGGACGACTGTGCACTCCTTGCAGCAATCACCTTGCACTCCTTGCAAAGGAAATCTTACGCTATTTCTCCTGAGCATTACGAGTCGAAACAAACCCTATCAATGCACTCCTTGCGGAGTATGTGCATACCTTGCACTGGCTCACGAAGAAAAACGATTTTAAATTTTATACAAGCATTTCAAAGCTAAATACACTTGTAGCAAGAGTCATTCATTCTTGAAAAGATTAACATCAATGACAGGGAAATTGTAAACAATGTTCACACCATACATTGGATCAATTTTCCTTTGTTATCTTCATTCAAAATCAAGAAAATGGTTACAGCTAAAAATCAAAGCAACAACTACTGTTCACAAACTCCTACTTGCTCATAATTCTTGTAACCCCCCTTTAGGGCGTACAAAGCCTCTCTTTATACAAAATAAAACAAACTAACTGCTACCTAATTGTGGTTACATCGAGACTAGGTTTAACTCCCAAGTCAAGCGTGCTCATTTTGTCTCCATGCACGTGAACTTTCCTCTTTCGTTTTCTATCAGCGTCAAAAGATTGCAGTACTGTCCAGCATTCGAGATTTTGAATTAGTCCTCAGGCGTTGAGTTTTCCTACCATGTGTACTTGTTGACGATGAGCCTACATCAAAAGTGGTGCAGTAAAGATATACAACAGAATTTATATTGAGATTCACATACTGAGAAGACTGTGACCCTATATAGACCAGTTTTGGATCTTTCTCAGTTCTCAGATTTATAGGGATGGATTCTCGCACCTTCCTAACAAATTCACTATCAATATGGCATCATTGGAATCAAACATGGATTCCAATACAGACAAACCAGAGGGAATCTCATTTGTCTTCAATTGGATTATGACCCCGATTTCCTCTTCCAACTCATGGTTGGTATGTAAATCTTTGAATTCCTCCTTGTTTTTAAGAAATTTACAGATTTGTTCATCAGTATCAAAAACTTTCCAAGAGTCAACAATATCAGGTAACGCAAGTCTATGTAAAATTTGGACCTTTATATCTTCGATAGACCTTACGAAATCTGAAGTGAAACAGGAACCAGCCAAGCCCAAAGTATCAACTACGTGATTTGCGGCCCTAGGTATGGCTTGAATGTTGAAAGATAAGAACTTCTCAATAAGTTCTTTAGCCCTTCGGTGGTATTGTTTGAGGTGTGGGTTATGAACTTCATATTTATCTCTAATTTGATTCACAACCAATTCAGAATCCCCTCTTACCAACAAATAGAAAATTCCTAAGTCTAAGGCGGCCTTTTGGAGGCCTTGAACTAATGCTTCATAGTCAGCGATATTATTAGTGTTAGGGAATTCTATTCAAAAAGAGAAAGGGATTGCCTTCCCTTTGGAATCACACAAAAGGACCCCAACCGCAGATCCGTGCTTGGATTTCGCACCGTCAAAAGCCATACTCCACACCATTTCTTCCAACTCAGAAGGAGGGACCTGTGCATCTTCCTTAGATAACACAGTGTACATACCCATCTCTGTATCTTGAAAAGAGATAGGTTTTGTATTCTAGGAAGCAGGTACAACCTGCTCTAGGTATTTTGGTTCCCTCCTAATGACAACTTCAACACCTTTATGAGGAAAGGTGAAGTGGGTTCCTTCCATGAAATAACAACCCTTTTTTACTTTGGCATACCACTCGCTCCCTATAAGCATGCCATATGCTTCAGGTATATATTCTACGATCACGTTTATGAGCATGCTCACATCCGGAGCTTGGTTGAAAGTAATGGATAAGTCCTTGATGTAGCCAATGCTTTCTACAGTGCTTGAATCCAAAGCTAACAGATCTTTACATGGGCCTGTGCATTCAAGACCCAGTCTTCTCATGACTCGAAGGGGCATTACAATGTTCCTCGCTCCTTTGTCAGCGAAACAATTATGGAGCACAAAATCAGAAATCAAAACTGAGATATAGAAAGGAGGAACCCCAGGGTCTAAATCAATACCATCATATGCTTCCTTAGGTTGAAAAGAGTAACTCTTTGTTCCATTCATGGAGTAGGAGGTGCATGTAGAACACATGAAAGGTTTTCAAACTGAGCAAGTGTTCTAAGAGCATCTAATAATGTCATGTGGGCAAGGACCTTCACTAGATCTTCAACGACGTTATAAGATACCGGTGTTGGGAAGTAGGGTGATGGATTACTAGGCAAGTTTACCTTGTTTGGAGTCCACAGAACCATGTTCTTTGTAGGTGAAGGTAATCTACCATTCGCGGGAAGCTTTCCTTTTTCATTGTCCTTGGAATCTCTTTTGGTCCCTTCCACCCCTTGCAGAGTGGTTTTAGGGACCTGGCTCCTAGTGTCTACAAGAAAGTTCCTGAAAGCAAGAGGATCATCATAGTAGGGAATAAAGTCTTCCATGTTAACTTAGTCATTATGGGAAGTGGAAGCAAGCTTGTTTTTCACTGGAGGTTAGAGGGGCTTTGTCAGTTTTAGACAATTCCAGGTGATGTGTATACGAGTAACAATACCTGGGATCATGGAAGTCTTTGCAAAAGTGACACGAATCCACCTCAGCAGCATGTTTCCTAGGAGGAGGAGTAGGAGGAAAAAGAGGCCTTGGCCTCGCAGAGGCATTAAACTGCAATTCATTCACCTTTCGATTAAGGGAAAGTATTTGGTTGTTCATGTTCATTAACAACTTGAGTGTTTCAGAACTTTCCCTTTCTTCAATCCTCAAAGTTTGGACAGGTGGAGGTTCATACCGGGGACCCTCGTTTCGAGGTACCTCGTTCCTAGGCCTCTTGTTAAAACGGGGTTGCGCTAAAGGTGAGGGAATCATACTGGATTCCTCCATGTTTCTTTCAATTTCCAAAGCGCTAGCCTTGGCCGCATCTAAAGTTTGCATTGATTTATCTTTCAATATATACTTTACATTTGGATTCATAGCAGTGATGTAGTAATGGAACAAATTGTTCCCAGATGGTTGGAAAGCAGTTGGGATTCTATTCAAGGTTGAGGTAAAGCATTGATTAAAGTTTCAAATTTGCTCCCCCTTATGGATGGATATGGTTGTGAAATCCTTTTGTAGAGAAGCCACATCGTTCGCCCCTTGGAAATGCTTCTTGAATTCCTGGATCATAGTGTCCCAATCTGGGATATTATCATTGGGAAGCAAGCAATACCATCTTGCCGCTTCACCCTCAAAGGTTCTTACAAAATGTCTAATGATGACATCAGGGATTGTTATGTCCATGAATGTTAATGCATCATAGAAATTTTGTATATGTTCCTCGACACTCAATGTACCAGTGCCATTGAACTTAAGAAGCATGTTCGAGGCATCTGCAGGTATGTCATGAAGAGGTCGGGTCAACCTCAAAGGAGTCCCGAGTTGCCAGGGCATTGCCATCGAAACAACTATGGGAGGAACAACAACAGTTGTTGGAACAACGAGAGGAACAACCTGAGGATTAGTAACTGTTGTTGGATTGAATAAAGTTTGTTTTAGTAAGGGTCTTTGAATAGGATAAGAGGAAGAGGGTGACTCAACTCGCACGACAGGTGTAATGGGTTTCCATGGTTTCCCAGGTGTATGTGTCTCACTACTTGTTTTCTTTCGCGAACTTTGGCTCCTTGTAGTCCTAGGGGACATTGTTTCCCTAGTCTTATGATACTTTCGCCCTGCCAGTTTGCAAGGAGATCAAGTAATTATTTTGAGTACAATAGATGTATCACACCAACAATCTTACTCTTTCTAAAACGATGTAGATTAACCCAACTATAAACAAATCTTTGTTTTCGTTCTTCTCTAAGTGGAAGGTAAAGCATGATAGCTTTATAAATTCCCGCGTGAGTTCTAAGAAGTAGTATCGAACACGGACAAGGTGAGAGGAAAGGAAAACTCGATGGTATTTTATGACTCCCAAATGCAATGAAAATTGCAAGGGAACTAAACTAAAACAAGTACCAAAAAAAATTCCAACGAATCGCTAAGAGACCTTGCCACAAAATTTTGTCAACAAATGAGAAAAGACCCCAAAGAATTTGGGTCCAATGCTCAGTACAAGATTGGGATACAAACAAAATGGATGTGTTATAAGCAAAATCCATTTGTTGGGACAGATCCGACCTATCCAATTATGAAGGCGGTTACACCCTTTTTGATAGCTCAACATGAGGCAGACGCTATTACCGCATCAGGCGAAGGACCACCTGAGGTGCGGATAGCCTCTGCCTCGTGTCAAGCTAGCAAAACGGTTGTAACCGGCTTCATAGTCAGATAAGTCAGATCTGTCCCAACGGAAGGATTTTTTTTATAACAATGGTGCATGCTAATCTTCCATGGGTTGACGGGCTGAGTGGAGTCCAGTAGGATCGGTGAACCTTAGGTGTCGAACGGATCCCAACTATAGTTTGGGAGGTCTGGCAAGCATTGAAATTGTCCATCGAGAGAAAGGAATTAGTCCTCGATACCATATGCGTCGGAGGTATGCGAAAAATTTATACCCCATCCCTTAAAAAGGTACTTAGGGGTTGGGTGTGTGACAGAGTGGTATCAGAGCGGGAAACAATACTTGCTCGGCTTGGGCTCATGAACGAGTCGCATAAAATTTTATTAGAGAACTTTTAAGGGGTCATACCATATCTTATCCCATATATAAGAAGCTTATTTAAACCACTACTGAAGAGAAACGAAACTTTCCGCTGTTGTTATATGTTTTAAAAATCTGAACTGTGTATTGCTAGTGTTTCAAATAATGAAGTTGACTTCACCTTACAGATTGTATGTGTTGTTCATAAACTAGTAGACAATTAACTAACATAAAATGTTTTATCAACACCCAAACAGTTAGTGGATAGCAGGAAAACTACAGCGTAAAGAATGGTGACACACAATAGAGAAGAATCTAATGAGAGGAGGGCGGTGGCAACACCTCCATTTTTGGATAAAGCTATAAGAAGCCTCATGGCAGAATTACAGAGTTGTAATACTGACAATGAAACGTTGATAAAAGAACATGAAAAACAAACTAACATTAATGTAGTCCTACTGCAAAGCCTATCAGATATACAAATGTAGTTGCAACATGTACCAACAACCAATAATGTGAACAGACATCGTACTAAGAAAACCCAAAGTCCACCTGAGATACAAAAGCATGGTCCTGAAAGTGGCCACACAAGGAAGAGCACCTCAAAGAAGGCCCAACATGGAGGCAAGAGACATTCAACGAAAGAATCCTCTAGTGAGGAAACTAACAACTCCAAGGAATTTTCTAGTAGTGAGACTAGCTCACATTCCCGGAGGAGAAGAAAGAAGAGGAAACATTCCAAGAGCTATGAACTTAAAGAGTTTAAGAAATCCAAACCATCCACTTTCGATGGAAAAATCAAAAAGGGGAAAGAAGCAAAAGTTTGGCTCCTTGGCTTCAAGAAGTACTTCAGAGTCCATGGCTACTCTGAAAAATTAAAGTCTCGAATAGCCATTTTCAACTTGAATTGAAAGGCCTCCATTTTGTGGGAGGACCTTAGGAATGTGAAAGGAATCCATGTGAAGACTTGTCATGGAAACAATTTGAGAAATACTTCAAGAAGAAGTATCTGTCTGAAAAATACTATGAGGGAAGACCAAGGAGTTCTATGAACTCAAGCTAGGACAACTCACAATAGATGACTATATCAACAAATTTCTTGAGTTCATGAGGTATGTTCCCTACATAAAGGATGAAAAGGTAAAGATGCAACGGTTTATTAGTAGACTGCCTCAGTCCTTCCAGGACATAATTTAATTTGATGAATTTAAGACTTTAGAGGACACTATTCGAAAGGTAAGGTACTACTATGTGCAATTCAATAATAAGGCAAAACCTCATAAGGATTGGAAGAAGAAAAGTAAATTGGGCTTCAAGAAGAAGGGTTTTCAATCCTCAAGATTTAAGAATCGTGAGAAAAGTTCTAAAATGAGACTTCCTACTAAAAGTGTGTATCAACAGAATTTTTCATCTCAAAGTGGTAATAAACCATTTGGATCAATCCCAGGTAAGACTGATAATATAAAGAGAGAACCCTTGAAATGTTCAGGGTGTGGAGAAGAGCATTTGTTGAGGGACTTCCCACATAGGCAACAGGACAATAGGAGGGTCTAGAACATCCAGGAGGATACCACAGTCAATGATGTGGCTAGGAGCATGCCACAAATTTATGCAGCCTTGGATAATAGACATGTTGACCACCAAACTTCAGTGGTGGAGATGGAAGGTATGATTGTCAACCATCTAGTTCCCATTTTAATTGACCCTGGTTCTAATCTGAGTTAGGTTTCTCCTCAAATTGTTGAGAAATGTAAATTGCAGCAAGTAAAACATGTTAAATCATGGTTGGTACAACTAGCCACTGGAACCAAAAGAAAGGTAACAGAGGTCATACCAGCATGACCCAACCAAGCAATCCTAAACATGCTCCCTTTAAGATCTTATGACTTGTTGATTGTGGTATGGACTGGTTGGTTTCCCATAAAACCAAGTTGGATTGTTCAAATAAAACTTTGGAGTGTGAAGATGGAGAAGGGAGAAAAATAACCCTACAAGGAATTCATAAGCATGTCTCAGTAAGACAAATATCATCCTTTCAAGTGAAGAAGTATTGCAGAAAAGGATGTCCTTTGTATGCAAGGCAAGTGTTGAAATATGTTGAGGAAAATAAACCAAGCCTAGAGGACCATACCATATTAAGAGAGTATAAATATGTGTTCCCAGAAGAGGTACCAGGGCTACCTTCAAGAAGACATCTTGACTTTTCAATAGAACTTGTACCAGGAGCGGTGCCAATCAGGGATAATTTTAAGGATGGAAATTTATATTAAAATGTACAAACATGGGTTAATCTTACTAGTCCTTAATATGCAAAATATAAAATGTTTGACGATATTTTTGTAAAAATATTCAAATTTCCAAGGATTTTACATAGTTTCTATAAAATTTTGGCGATTTTTAAGTTAAAATCATTTTATTCTATGGAATTTGGGCGAATCGTTTTTAGAAAAAATGGAAATTGACGATCTTTTCTGGGGAAAAACCATGGTAAACTAGCCCATTGGCGAAATTTGGCCCCTAAAATCATCTATGGTACCAGTGTCTAGAGCACCAGAGCTAGTTGAGCTCAAACTACAGCTAAAGGAGATGTTGGACAAAGGTTACATTCGACCTAGTGTGTCTCCTTGGGGAGCACCACTTCGTTTGTGAAGAAAAAGGATGGCACACGCAAGTTGCGCATAGACTATAGACAACTCACTAAGATGACTATTAAGAATAAGTATCCCTTGCGAAGGATTCATTACTTGTTTGACCAATTAAGGGGTGCTACAATTTTCTCCAACATTGACTTGAGGTCTGGATACCATCAAGTCCCAATCAAGGATGAATACATCCACAAAACATCCTTTAGGAAAAGATATGGGCACTATGATTTTGTGGTAGTGCCATTTGGGATTACAAATGCACCAACGATTTTTATGTGCTTAATGAATAATGTAATTAGTAAGTTATTGGACAGATTTGTGTTGGTTTTCATTGATGATATCCTAATCTATTCTAAGTGTTAGGGACATAATCCCTCACGTAGGTAGAATAATATATTCCGATGTAATAAAGGTCAATATTGATAAGGCCTAACAATAAGGAAGAATAAGTCAAATGTAAGAAGACCTAATAGAAGCTTCCGCTTCTAGAAGGATCTTCCTCTAGATGGTTCTTTTGATAGACATATTTAGTATAAATAGGAGTCCAGGATGTGAGAACGGTTGTCTTGGATATTATTGTAATAGAGCTCTGCTCCACTGGAGGTTGCCCCCTTGAAGAGGCTAGTGAACATTGCTCTCAGAATCAAAGTACTATTTCCGGTGTTATTCTGATATTTTTTCTATATTGTTGTGGTGTTGTTCTGGTTATATTGTTGTTTATCTTCCATTCCTATCATTTTATTTATGTTCTGCATGCTTTTTAGATCTGGAATATTACAAGTGGTATCAGATCATTTTCCTCGGCAGAAAATTGTGGGTTATATTTTTTTCAGGGTAGAGACGTATTCTGGCATCTTTAAGCAACACAGATCTGTCGTTACGCGCATAAACCCATGGTTGAGGGATTCATACACGCAGGAAATACAAGTGGTACTTAAGCGCACATCTGTTAGCCACCCTTGTAACCCATGTTGTTACTCCTTCGAGTGGTAGCGCATCAGACACCACCTTTATACGGATCAGCCTAGATTTCTTGAAGCCCTCTTTAAATAAACCAATCGATCGCCTGACTGCTATAGTGCCACCAAGAACAGCACTCGGGAAGATACTCTCTAGTACCTAGGTAGTCGAGTAGTACGACTAAGGGCACCGTTTAGCCTCCTTAGTTGGTGCCCTGAGATATTGGGCCGAGTACCACTGTTGGACCCCACACGTATATCAAAGAGCTATAGCACAGGGCAAACCCTTGTCTGTAGAACCCTTAAATACCTAACCCTTGGGGACGGAAACAAAAAATAAAATAGACAAGATCTATTGTCGTGCAACTGTGTTCGAGTTGCCAAATCACCATTAGTTGAGACCTATTCCATTAAATTTATCTCTTCTCCCTTATCACATTCATACCTATCATTTTTTAGCAAACTTTTCGACCCCACCCACCCCTTTTCGGTTCCCTCGTCATCATGGCCCATACCCGTAGCCAAGACTTGGAAGCTCGCTTCAATACCATGCAATCTAATTTCACAGAGACCCAACAAGAAGTGAGACAACTCAGTGCCAATATTGCCACCATCAATCAAACCATGGATTCCTCCATCACCGCATCAATCGTCGAACTCAAAAAAGACCTCAAACAAGACATGACTACCCAGCTTTAATATGTCGTTTCGATGCTCTGCACCAAGCTACAGATCCCTGCAGATCCCCCTTTATCTGACCCACCTTTACATACCGAAGCTGAAACTTCCTCTCATTCCCATAGTTTTCAGCCCCATCACTTTCAGCGTGCCCTACGCCTTCCGCGGGTGGATGTGACCAAATTTGATGGCTTAGGTCCCACTGGTTGGGTCACTCAAATGGAACATTATTTCTCTTTGTATGGCATTACAGATGACTTGGCCAAACTCCAGTATGGTGTCCTCCATCTAGATACAGAACGTTGGCAATGGAGAAAAACTGCCCATCAAGGGTATATTGCTTGGACACACTTTATGGCAGAGCTTTATGAACGCTTTGACACTGACACCAACCATTTAGACCATTTGACAAAGTTGAAAAAATCTGGCACAATGGAAGACTTTATCGTTGCTTTTGAGCGACTGTCTTTTCGTACATAGGGCATGTCGGATGCATTTTTCCGAGAATGTTTTCTCAGTGGCCTCAAGGATGAGATTCGTGCCCATGTCCTCAGGGCTCAGCCTCAAAGTTGGGTAGAGGCTACTAAATGAGCTAAAGAAGCACAACAGGTTGTCTCTTCTCAAAACCGGAACCCCCCTTTATTCCTCGCACTAAACCAGTAAATCCCACTCCTCCTCCTACTAAACTAAAGATCCAAAAATTGACCAGGGCCAAAATGGTTGAACATTAACTCAAAGGCCTTTGTTATAATTGCGATGACAAATATTTTCTGGGACACAAGTGTAAGGAACAAAAGTTTTTTATGGCCATCTCGGAGGATGTTTCGGAAGAGGATGTTGAAGCTCCCCTTGTGTCTGAGTCACCTGAACCCACCGACGTTTCCCCTCCCTCGTACCCTCCCGAAGTAGAACCAGTCATTTCCCTAAATGCTCTCACTGGCTTCTCTGCTCCCAAAACCCTCAAACTAATTGGTTACATCAAGCATTGGAAGGTCATTATTCTTGTTGATAGTGGAAGCACCCATAATTTTATTCATCGTCGCATTGCCCAAGAAACTAATTTCTATATCTGTGCAATCAATAATTTCCAAATCATGATTGTCAATGGAGGGTCCATGAAATGTGGAGGGCGTTGAGAAAATGTGTGTCTCCAAATTGGTGATTACCACCTGAAATCTCATATGTTTGCTATCAACATGGGTGGTTATGACATTGTGTTGGGTGCAGACTGGCTAAGGACTTTGGGTCCCATTCTCATGGATTTTAAGGAATTAACCATGCAATTCGACCAAGAGGACCAACAATATAAGTTCCAAGGCATCACCGTCGGTTCTCCTGAGATCATTAGTTCCCATCGCATGGAAAAGCTGCTAAAAAAAGGTCATTCGAGCATTATTGCCCAACTCCATGCCATACAAACAACTGAGACGCCATCTGTGCCGCAGGACCTCCAATCCATCATCTCTAAACATCACATGGTTTTTTCCACTCCCCAGGGACTCCTTCATTCCCGTGGTGTTCATGATCATTCCATTCCCCTTGTCCTAGGAAGCCTGCCTCCCAATATTCGTCCTTATCGTCACCCGTTTTCCCAAAAAAATGATATTGAGAAAATGGTTCAAGAACTGCTTAACGCAGGGGTTATCCGCCCTATTACGAGCCCCTACTCTTCACCAGTGGTCATGGTCATGAAGAAAGAAGGTTTTTGGCGCATGTGTGTTGATTTTAGGCCCTCAACAAACTCACCATTAAAGCCAAATTTCTCATTCCTATCATTGATGACCTCTTGGATGAATTGAGTGGCGTCGAGTTCTTTACTAAACTTAATCTTCGTTCTGGCTACCACCAAATCCGTATGAAAGAAGCAGACTTTCCTAAGACTGCCTTTAGAACTCATGAGGGCCACTATGAGTTTTTGGTCACACCCTTTGCTTTGTGTAATGCTCCCTCCACTTTCCAAAGCCTCATGAATCATGTCTTCCGTCCTTTTCTCCGTCATTTTGTCTTAGTTTTATTTCATGATATCCTCATCTATAGAAAAACCTGGGCAGACCATCTTGCTCATGTGGATCGAGCTCTCCATCTACTCTCTCAGCACCAACTTTTCCTGAAACAATCTAAATGTGCTTTTGGCGCCTCAAAAGTCGAATACTTGGGTCATCTTGTTGGCAAGCACGATGTCAGGGTGGATCCTAAAAAGATTGAAGCTATGCAAGACTGGCCTCACCCAAAGACTTTCAAAAGCTTCCGTGGATTTTTGGGCTTAACAAGTTATTATCGCAAGTTTGTTAAGAACTAGGGAAAGATTGTAACCCCTCTCACTGCACTCCTTAAAAAGAATTCTTTCACCTGGACTCCAGCAGCTGCTCAGGATTTTCAAACCTTGAATATAGCCATTTGCACCACTCCAGTCCTGGCACTTCCTGATTTCACAAAGACCTTTGTCCTGGAATGTGATGCTTCAGGAAAAGGAATTGGTGTTGTCCTTGTGCAAAAGGGTCGACGTTTGGCCTTTACCAGCAAACAATTGTCTGAACGAAATTTGGGCAAATCAATCTATGAAAATAAAATGTTGGCTATTCTGCATGTTGTTGATCTTTGGCGCCCTTATCTATTGGGGCAACACTTCCAAATCAAGACAAATCATCAAAGCCTCAAGTATTTTCTGGAACAATGCATTTCCTCCCCAGAGCAACAAAAATGGGTGACTAAGCTCTTTGGATATGATTATGAGATCATTTACAAGAAAGGCAAAGACAATGTGGTTGCAAATGCACTTTCCCAAAAATATGAAGAGGAAGGGTCCCTTTTTTCTCTCTCCTTCATTGCACCGGATTGGCTCCAAGCCCGTCGCCAAGAATGGCTACACGATCCCAAAAGTTCACATCTAATACAACAATTGCAGTGCAATTCTCCAGTTTCCCCAAGGTACTCTTTGCTCCATGATGAGCTTCGATACAAAGGTCGTTTGTTTTTAAGTAAACAGTCAAAACTTAAATCCACGGTACTTTTTGAGCTTCATGCTACACCCACAACTGGGCACTCAGGGTTTACCGAAACCTATGAAGGGTCAAACGTTCTTTTTTCTGGGAGGGTATGAAACAGGACGATCGTAATTTTGTGGCTGAATGTGATGTGTGTCAACGCAACAAGGGCGAAACAGTCAAATCTCCTGGCACACTAACCGCTTTCGATTCCACCTGCTATTTGGCGGGATATCTCTATGGATTTTATTGTAGGCTTACCTAAATTGGGCAATAAATCACTCATCATGGTGGTCGTTGATCGCCTTTCCAAGTATGCTCGTTTCTGTGCTCTTCAACACCCATTTACCGCATCCACTGTGGCTCAATTTTTCATTGATCAGGTCTTCAAGCTTCATGGCATGCCGCATTCTATAGTTTCTGATCGCGACCCAACTTTCACCAGCAATTTTTGGCAACAACTGTTCAAGCTACAAGGCACCCAATTGCTTCTTAGCACAGCTTATCATCCCCAGACTAATGGTCAAACTGAAGTTGTCAACAAGTGTTTGAAAAAATATTTGCAGCGTTTTGCATCAGAAAAGCAAAATCAGTGGGCTCAATGGTTTCCACTAGTTGAATGGTGCTACAACACTTCATACCATACATCTACCAACATGACTCCTTTTGAAGCAGTCTATGGATAAAATCCACCTTCAATTCTCTCATATTTACTACGTGTCTTGAAGGTCCAGGCGGTGGATCAAACACTTACAGTCCCATAATTGCATGAAACAACAAGCAGATCAAGGTCACTCGGAGTGTCAATTTGCAGAAGGGGATCAGGTGTTTCTTTGGCTGCAACCTTACAAGAAAAATTCCCTCGAGGCCGACCATTGTCAGAAACTGGCGCCCAAATGTTATGGTTTGTATACCATTCTCAAGCGTGTGGGACAGGTGGCCTATCGATTAACTTTGCCCGATCATTCTAAGCTACATCATGTTTTTCATGTTTCCTACTTAAAGAAGGTGATTGGAACTAATTGCCAAACTCAAACCAACCTTTCCGAGTTGGACGAAGAAGGCTCCATTTGGCTACAACTGAAAGCAGTTTTGGACCAACGTGAGCATCGCCTGCGTCATCGAACCATCAAGGAAGTGTTAGTCCAGTGGAAATATACAACCCCATGAGATTCCACTTGCAAACCAGCTACCATTCTACAACAATTTCCTCATCTCAACCCTTGAGGAAAAGGTTGTTTTTAAGAGGGAGGACATGTTAGGGACCTAACCCCTCACGTAGGTAGAATAATATATTCTGATATAATAAAGGTCAATATTAATAAGGCCTAGCAATAAGGAAGAATAACTTGAATGTAAGAAGACCTAATAGAAGACCTAAAGGATCTTCCGCCTCCAACTTCATGTTCTTCTCTAGGGTTTACATGCATAGCTCAAACCCTAGTGTCTCACAAGAGTAATTTTTCCAACAACATCCAATATGTTTCTCTCTCTTCTTATCTTCTCCTAGTGTTTTATCATGAACCCTAGCATCTTGATATCTACAAGGCTTCTCTTCTCTGCTCCTAGGGTTTCCTTATGAACCCTAGCTTCTTCCTTAATACAAGACCTCTCTAATCCAATAACAAGGATATAAGGAGCTTGAATGATGAAGGGATCACAAGAGATCTCTCCTCCTTACATATATAGAGTAAGTGAGGGAGGATAACACAAAACAAGGACGTATGTCCATACAAGTAGCCAACAAGGAAACCCCACATTTAGTGCTCTACAATAAAAGGATGTACACATGTCATAATAGGGCTTATCCAACCCCCAAGATGAAACTCCCTGCAAACATGATTTTACTAGGGATCAACAACCCTCTTCTAAGATGATGCACTCATTTTCCATGGTGGTATCCAAGTGCCCTCAAGCAAGGTGTTCCTCCTCTAATTGTATGCAACATGACTTGTCATGTGCCAATCCTACTCTTATGTGTGTCAATTTGACCAAAACACTCCAATGCTCCTCTTGAACTTATGTGGTTGAGTCGGTCACCAACCTCCATAAAGTATGATTCTCAACCCAAGCATCCTCAAGTCGAGTGTCAAACCGCCAAGGTGTATATCACATGGTCCTAAACTTCTAAGGCTAAGTGCTCTCCTCCAAGTGCCAACACTCCCCCTCATAGGTAAGTATATCCCCTAATCAATCAATCAACACCCGCATTGTGTGCAAGCAATGGGTTAGTAATCATGTTGATTAGGTTAACAACCTCCCAAGTACGAGCAATGTGCTAGAACTCCAACAAACATCAATAATCGACCTAAGAAGAGCCATCCATATTTCCATGAAGCATTGTTGAGGGGCTAGGAAACCTAGTGCTCTCCTAGCAAGGTGAAAACACTTTTGAAGTAACCCTAAAAGATAACAAGTTTTTATCTTGCAAAAGAGAAAATGTTAAAAGGAAAGCGAGTATAGGTACACAATTGACTATTTGCAAGTGAAAAGAAAACCAAGGATAAGGGCTTATGTGAAAACCCTATAACACGGTCAACCATAAGATCAAGATATAGGGAAGGATCCTCCCACAATCAAGGTGGGAGCAGCCATGAAAATTATTTATGCAAAAGATACCAAAAGAAAAATGATGCACCTTAGAAAGGTGGGGATTGAGAGATAGGGTCCTTGAAAGAGAAGGAACAAGTAGGTCTATTGCCCAAGGGGATCCAACATTGAATCAAGAGATAAGATAATAAAAAAATGATAATTGTATAAATGTCCAACAAACAACCAAAAAATCCGCTCAATGGGACATCCAAGTAGAACACTACCGATGCGAAGTGGGAGTGCAAAAACCACTCCTATTTAAAGCAAGAGAAAAGCATATATAATCTAGAAGAAACATAGAAGATGAATACAAATGTGTGAGTATTACTAAAATACAAATGTGCAAATACTGCGAAAAAACAAAATCCAAAACCTTGAGAGAAACTCTATGTGTGAAAGTTATAACTATTGTAAACTAAAGGAACCCTAAACAAAGATGTGGAGGTAGTCAACTATCGATTGATTTTCTGTAAACTATTATATAAATAGAGACAACATCAAAGATCTGGAGGTGGTCAACTATCGATTGATTCTATGTAAACTATCATATAAATAGAGACAACATCTCCATAAGTGTTCATTGGTGACACATAGATTCCCTCCTACAATATCATGGATCTAGTGGTTGATATGGTGATGTTTGATACCTACATCTTATTGCTCATGTTTGCTACGAGAACTCCAAAGAAATATGTAATCACCTTAGTAGTGTCAATTCAAGTGGGGTTGATATGGTGCTCTTTGATACCTACATCTTATTGCTCATGTTCGCTAGGAGAACTCCAAAGAAAGATGTAATCACCTTGGTAGTGTCAATTCAAGTT
>JZKD02S1770507.1:114505-125739 GCA_000966675.3 Picea glauca
TATGTGCCAATGTTTGAACCCATCCAAACAATTATGAGCAGTTCCAAATGTATCTGAATTATGCCCAAATGGTCTAAAAGAGTTCCTTTAGTGCCATGGGTGGCCAAAGAAATGCGCCCCGGCTTGGAGAGAAATGGTATCCACTACATTCATTGGGTGAACCAAGTGGGAACTTTTTTTTAATTTGGTTCTTAGTGAACCTAGGGTTAGAAGGTTCCCTTCAAGGTTGGATGTGAGGATCGGTCCATGAATAAGCCTTTCCTGGTACTATCAAGGTGAACTTAAAGGTTAGCCAAGAAAAAGAACAAAGCCCTAGGACGTCCTACCTTAATGCATGAACAACAACTTCAATTATCAAAGGGGGGAGAGGTTAGAAAACTTAACCTTGAGAAGCCCTCCAAGTGGAGCATTTCACTTTTCTTTGGCTTTGTAGTAGCCTTTTTCTTCTAACAAACCCTAAAAAGTTCTGATCTAATCCTTGCAAAAATAGCTATACATTCACACAAGAAAATAAATAGATACTCAAAGAACTCTTTAAGCCAAGCTTCTCATTAATCTCCAAGGATTTGAAATGGAGGAGGAGTCTTTCCTTTTATAGGTGAAGATCCTCCTCAAATATAATACAATACCATGTGCTGGCTCAATACCATGAGCTCTAAAACCATTAGCCTGATCAAAACCATCGACAAATACAACAAATGATATGATACATACCATAAAACCCTCCAAGAATAAACAACCTTTTATAAGAGATTGTTCTACAATATCATATGCCACATGTGTGGACTAGAGAGGGAGAGAGAAGGTGCACTCCATAAAAGTGCCATCATCCAAGGTCTGTAGACTAGTCACACATGGTTGAAATAGCTCCAACATCCTCTCGTCAACATCCTCAAACTAAGGAATGGTCCAAATGTTTGATAATAAACCCCAAATTGATGATTTCACCCCTCACATGTGTGAGTCGTCCAAATCAAAAAGTCAAGATAGATGGAACGTGTGCCCTCCTCCAAGAGGGTGCTCCTCAAGTGATTATCAAGTTATAGTGCCACATCATCATAGGGTCCAAGCAATCATGTCTAACCACTTATGTGTCCTATAACCAACCCCTCCAATGCATTAAATGCTCCAAAGTGTGGTCCAAGGAAGGGAAAATAATGCATGAGTGTGAATCCAACACACAATAAGGAGGGAAAATAATGCAAGTGTGAATGCAACACCCAGTTGAGCAAGGAGGATCAATGTGAGTGGTCCATGTGACATGTATGATAACATGGCATCCCTGTCATTGCTCAACGCACTGTCACAAATCCCAATGCAGTGACACGTATACCAATGTCATACGTGGATCCCAAAGAAAAATGTCACAAATCCCAATGCAACATCACAAATCTCAAGGAAATGTACACATATCCCAATGCAAAATACCCACTTGAAGTGATGGGTCTAGCCTCTTAGCAAGCCATTAATTGGTAGCACTCGGTGACATTTCTTAGCATAACATAACAAATAGGGGTTAGTTTTAATACTTGCATAAGTCTTACCAAGGAGAACAATATTAACCATTATACATGCATCAAGTCCTAGGACAACCCATATTTCCTAAGTACCTAGGTAAAATATAGGCAAAAATGAATAATAATGGTGAAAGGGAAGGAGAAGGATGAGTTCATGCGATGACCCTCGGAGTCTTTGGCATGCAAAGGTATTTTTATTCATTTATTCATTCATCTAGCTTTCATGAGCTAGGATTTTATACACAAAATCCTTCAAGAGGGAGCTTAGCATTAGGATATTATACAAATCCCTTTTATTTAGATATCCATTGACAAACTAAGGACTAGGAGCATTGGCCTCAACGAGGTCGCATTGCTCAAGCTTTACATTTGGCTTTTCTCTTTAGCTCTTAACCTTTTTTGGCTCGTTGATTCAATATTTTTTATTGTGACCTTTCCTTTTGACCTTTGAGGAATCATACATAACCAAGATATAATTTTTTTATATCAATGGAATGAATGATGCTAGGGGGATGGAAAGTGACTAGCATAGTTAGGATGTGGACGACGTTATCTAAGCTAAGCTCTCAGTGGTATATGTTAACTCGAGAAATAGCACACTTCTAACAAAAAACATGTTCCCCAAGGTACTATGAGGCAAGTAATAAAAAACCAGGTAATGTTATGAAGTGCTACAATATATCATTATGTATTTACCACTTTACAAGGAACTAAGAAGTTATATCACCACATCCAAATGAACATTTATAAATGAAATGTCAAAACAAAGCATATTGGAGGCATAATGCATCTATTATATCATGAGCATGGACTAAGATGATCTACACCACAACTGAGATAGCATGATCATTGACAAACTAGGGACTAGGAGCATTGGCCTCATAACAAGGGGGCATTGCTCAAGCTTTACATTTGGCTTTTGACTTTATCTCTTAACCTTTTTGGCTCGTTGATTCAATATTTTTTATTGTGACCTTTCCTTTTGACTTTTGAGGAATCATACATGACCAAGATATAATTTTTTTTATATGAATGGAATGAATGATGCTAGGGGGATGGAAAGTGACTAGCATAGTTAGGATATGGTCAATGTTATCTAAGCTAAGCGCTTAGTAGTGCAGGTTAACTCGAGAAATAACACACTTCTAACAGAAAACATGTTCCCCAAGGTACTATGAGGCAAGTAATAAAAAACCAAGTAATTTTATGAAGTGCTACAATATATTGTTAGGTATTTACCACTTTACAAGGAGCTAAGAAGTTATATCACCACATCCAAATGAACATTTATAAATGGAATGTCAAAACAAAGCATATTGGAGCCATAATGCATCGATTATATGATGAGCATGGACGAAGATGATCTACACCACAACTGAGATAGCATGATCATTCATTTAATGGAGATCAAGATAAACATTGTCTGGATCTGGAGAAGATGAGCATCACACCTCATGAAAACAACAATATGACACCCTTGCGAGGGTTTCCAAAAGTTGTCACACTTAGGGGTAACAAGAGGCTAACATAAAACAAGAACTTATGTGCATAAAATTAACCAATAAGGCGGCCCCACATTGAGCACCCTACATTACAAGGATGTACAAGTCTCATAATAGGGGTTATCCAACATCCAAGATGAAATGCTTTACAAGCATGATTATAATAGGGATCAACACCCCTCCTCTGTAATGGTGTGCTCTCCAACATGTTGTTAGTACAATATTCTTCTTCCATAGTGGTATCCAAGTGCCCTCATGTAAGGTATTCCTCCTCTAACTCTCGGTCACATGCCCTCTCATGTGCCCATTGCTACTCTCATGTGTGCTAATGTGGTCACTACACTACAATGCTCCTCCTAAACATATGTGTCCAAGTCCATCGCCAACCACCATGAAGTATGCTCCTCAACCCAAGCATCCTCAAGTGCCCTTCTCCAAGTGTTCCTCCTCCTATCTAGGTATCTCTAGTAATAAAGAAACCATCTCCCCCATTGTGTGCTTCCAATGGGTTAGTCATCATGTCGATTAGGGTGGAAACCTCCTAGGTAAGGATGTTATGCTAGCACTCCCACCAAGGTCAAGCATCCACCCAAAAGGATCCATCCATATGTCCATAAAACATCACAAAGGGGTTAGGAGACCTACCACTCTCCTAGCAAGGTGAAAACATTTTTGGAGTAACTCCAAAAGATAACAAGGGGTTCACTTGCCAAAAAAAAATTACATAAAAGGAAAGTTGGTCTACGGGTGAATTTGTGCGAGGGAAAAAGAAAATAGAGGATATGGGCTTATGTGAAAACTCTATAATAGTGTCCATGAGATCAAGATCAAGGGAAAGAGGCTGCCACAGTTAGGATGGGAGTAGCCATGAAAGGTGGGGATTGAGGAGATATATGGTGTATAAAGGAGAAGGAACAAGAAGGTTTGTTTCCCAAGAGGATTCAAAATAAACTCAACATATAAGATAATTGTATTAATCTTCAACAAATGACTGCAAAAGTAGGTCAATGGGACGTCTAAGTGCAAGAGTGTCGATACAAAGTGGCAGTGCAAAAGCAACTCCCATTAAAAGAAAGAGAAAAGAATATCTAAATTTAGAGGAAGCATAGATGACTAAAACAAATGTGTGAGTACTACTAAAATACAAATGTGCAAACACTAATTAAAACCAAAATCCAAAACCTCTAGAGAAATTTCCTATGTGATGGTGCAAGGAAGGTAGAAATATAGGGAATAGCAAGGCCCATTGATGTCATCCTATACTAAAGGAACCTTAAACTAAAATATGGAGATAGTTAACTATCTATTGATGTTGTTTGTTACACCCCCAGATTCTCTGAAGTGTACCCTGTATTTTTTTACAAGAGGTGACCACTCTAACGTGCTTAAAGTGTGATGATTTCTTTGTATGTGGTCATGATGGGATGATTTTGATGTACAAGTGTTGGCTAGAGTAACTCAGATCCCCTCAGGTAGACATTCATGGCATGCCCTCTTAGTCCCCATTCTCAGGGTGTTTGGTATTATTGCTCCGGCTGACCACCACTTTGGAGGTGATAACTCCCTCTCATGTTGGGAATTTATGTGATGGGTAAGCATGTGAGCATTCTGAGGTGGATCTACCAGGATACATGATTTCTAGGGCCCTAGTTATTCACTTATTATTTGATTTGTAAAAAGTGATTGCACTTTGTATGGGTTTTCATACCTATGGTTTAACACACCTATGGGTTTTCATACCTATGGTTTAACACACCTCACCCACATGGATCGTCTCTTTTTCTTATGTATGTACCACACTTTGGGGCCTTCGAGGACTATTTTTCACATGATTATCTAATTGCACATTTTTTGAGGTACTATCACATTTTGATGCATAACATGGATTTTGAGGCATTAGTCACCATCCTAAGGCATGGACAGTATATTTTCACTCGCATGGACATCTTATACACTCGCCATGTGTCAAAAGTCAAGACCTCCCCTTCTTTTGGAATCTTTTGAAGCAAATTATTCACTAAAGGAGTCGACCATATTTTCTCAAATTGGATTTGGAAAAGTGAAGAGCATGTGGAAACAAATTATTCACTAAAGGAGTCGACCATATTTTCTCAAATTGGATTTGGAAAAGTGAAGAGCATGTGGAAATAGTTCTCGATAATTTTGCATTTAACGATAGAGATGATCCCTTATTAATACCAAAATCAAATCACTGGGATTTGGGTTATCTAAATCAATATATTGTACTGAATCACAACTAATTATTCAAGTTTTTGATATTTTATATTCATACTGTTATTTTTCTTTTGTCTTTAAGGAAGAAGAAACTAGTACTTTCAATTGCACAACAAAGAAATACCAATGCGACTCGTTCCTTCCTTCACCAACCAGAGTAAGGATAGAGGTGTCTCTGTCAAGTCTGTAAAATAAAATTGAGCAATATAATTTTACAAGATATAGGGTATAAAAAAAAATATGATGTGAAGAACCTAAAATCTCAAACAAAAACATTACAGATTCAGTGGTTGGATTCGTCCTTATCAACTACAATTTGGATTGGAATCTAAGGATGTTTCCTAAGAAAATTCTTTCCAACTGTTGTTTTTGTTAGATTGCTAGATCATCAATATAAATGTCATCATTTCAATGTTTTATGTTTCTATTCTCTCTCACCACACCACAATGTAGTGGAATTGGTTTCGTGTGGACACTCCTCATTTGTATGTGGTAATGTTTGCATGTGTTTATGTGGTGTCTTTTGTGTGAATATGCGTCTGTGTGGTAATGTCTGCATGTATCTTTGTGTTGTGTCATTTTATATGTTATGTGTATGTGGCTCTGCAAGTTGGTTTGTTGTGGGTGGTGGGGGAGAGAGTGTTAGATGAAACTAACATCCATACATGCATTTGCAGTGGCAAGTGCATGGGATACCCAAATTAAACATGTTCGGTGGTCACACGACATGGTAAGTATTGTGATTTGTTTTTTTTTTTTCATTTTCTTCCATAGGTTTTCACGTTGATTAATGTTTTAATTTGTGATTTGTTCTTCGATGGGATGTGATAAGTTTTGATGTTCATTAATTTTTTTTTATGGTATGTAATGAAATTTTAATGAAAGTCTGTAGTTACTCATGGGTTGGTGCGTGCTGCAGACCTAGCGAGATGGTCAACTAACGTTGAAAGCAACATAAGTCTCCACAAAAAAAACATCCATGGATGGAATAGTAGTTTTTCTCTTTCATATTATCTCTTAATACTGTTTCATTTTACTATAGAGTATTTTATGCGGTTGGCACTGTACTTTTTTGTTTTGTTACCATGTATATCTGTCTTATCTTGACGTTCTATGTTTTTTGAAATAATGGATATCTGAAATCACTTTATCTTACAAGAAAATGAATGTTACCCAGATAGAATAGCTGATTTGCCCAAATTTTATTGTTGGTTGGTTTGCAAAGTTGAGATGACATGATAAGTCAATTAATGATTCATGTTTTTATCGTTGAAACAATCAATCATTTCTTAGCATTCGCCTCAAGGAAGGTAGGATTGAGCCTGCAGAAGCAACTGTCTGTCCAAGTTTTAAGCGTACAATTTTATTATATTATACAACGAATTAATTTAAAAGCATATTATTTTTCCTTATAGGTATATATTTTCTATGTTAGATTTTTACAAGTATTAATGGACTACATTGTAGACCAAGTTTCAGTTAAACTTCATTTTATTTCATGAATTTACATGTACAGTTCTCCAATAGATTCATGAAAGAAAGAAAGTCTACCTGAAACCTAGTCTGCAACGTAGTCCACTAATACTTATAAAAATATAGCATAAAATACATATACCTATAATAAAAATGAGCATACTCTTAAATTCATTGACTCTATAATTCGGTAAAGTTGTAACGCTTAAAACATGGACGGACAATTGTTTCTGCAAACTTGTTCCTACCTTCCTTGAGGTGAACTCTAAGTAAAGGTTGACTGTACCAACAATAAAACACAAGTCATTAACTCACTCACTGTGTCATCTCAACTCTGCAGACCAACCACAGAAACACGACTTCAAAAAGATGAAGAGATAACTGAAGTATCATACAACGCAAATATCAAGGAATATGTATTGTGTTTTTAGGACAAAACAACTATATTTTTTGTATAACATTCACTCTGCGTAAGATAAAGTGATTTCAAATCTCTATCATTCCAAAAAACACAGAACCTCTGAATATGGAAAATAGACATGGTATAAAAACCATAAAGTACATTGACAGTCGCAGAAACGACTCTATATTAAAATGAAACCATATTGAAATATAATATGAACAAGGATATATACCCTCCCATCCATGCACGCTTCTGTTGTTAAGGATTCTGTTGCTTTCACCATTAGCTTACCACCCATCTAGACCTTCAACACGCACCAACCCATGACTAATTTATGGTTTTCGTCAAAATATCATCACATGCCATTACAAAATGTTAATGAACATGAAAAACTCATCTCATCCCATCAATGAACAAATCACAAATTAATACGTCAAGCAAAGCGAAACCTATTGAGGAAAAAAAAAAACGAAAACAAATCTCAATACTTACCCCAATGTGCAACCACCAAACATGTTTAATTTGGGTAGCCCATGCATCTGCAATTGTAAATGCATGTATGAATGTTGATCTCCTCCAGCACTCTCTCTTCGATCACACAACAAACCAACAAGCAAAGTCACATACACAGAATCCATAAAACAACACAACACAAAGACACATGCATGCATGCATGCATTACCACATAGAGACACATATTCACACAAAACATACCACAAACACATGCAGACATTACAACATACAGATGAGCGCTCCACACGAAACCAATACCACTACATTGCAGTGCAGTGATAAAGAAGAAAAACAAATAATATTAAAATGATGACGTTTATATCGATGATCAAACAAAAACAACATTTGAGATGAATTATTTCGGGATGCACCCTCAGATTCCAATCCAAATTGTCCATGATGAGGACAAACCTAACCATTGAATCTGCAATGTTTTTTCTAAGATTTTAAGTTTTTTCCACATTAGATTTTATTTTGTTTTAGTTAAAAATATATTGATCAATTTTATTTACAGACTTCGTAGAGACACCTCTAGTCTTGCTTTGGTTGGTGAGAGACGTGATCAGAGATGAAATCAGCAAGTTGTCCGTCACGAGCCAATTTTCTCGACAAATACGGTTAGTTCTTTTTTAATCGTCGACATTCTTTGTTAAATCACACAAAATGGTCCTGGAAGTTGGAAAAATCGTCAAATTTGACGGTCTGGTCAGTTTTAAAAACTCAACTTTGAACGTTATAAACATTGGAGTTGATTTCTACAAATGGAAATAACACGCGTGATGTGATGGTTTAATGGTAACATCTAACTAAAAAATAACAATGTTTAGCATGGTTTGTTAATAATGATTAAAACAAAAGGAAAACCAACTCATACACTCAACTTTGTTAACCTCAAAAACTCCATGCTCAAGCCAATTATCCACAAATGATTTTCTCTTCTCAACTTAAACACTTTCACTCAACACGTGACAATTAAAACTAGTTGTAACCTAAATGGTTAATAGTTTGAAAAATGCCAAGGACATGGTCAATAGTTCGAAAGATGTCATGGACAAGCTTGTAGATTTAAAAATAAGTTGTTATTGGGTATGAAACAACTTTTTTTTAAATGAGAATGACGAACATGTTCTAGTACAATAATTACATTTATCATTGCTCGTATATATATTTTGGAGATAGTCATTAGCAATTGAAGTACTAACCACTGCTTGCATGTTTTAGTTTTATCATTGCCTTGTCTCGCAAACAGGTGCCCTTTTCAGTGGAATATCTTCTCCTTGACTATCCTTTTGGCAGTAATCTGTGAAGGGAAAGCTTACCTTAACCTTTGAGTCTTAAAACCTTGATCCTTTCCCATCAAAACCCCAGATTACTATGGACGTCTCCCTTGGGATTAGCCACCCTGAATAGAAAGAGCTCCCCATCGAGGTGACAATGGGTGGGGAAGCTCCTGTTACGCCAGTTTGAGTCTTACTTCCAAGCTACTAAGCCTATCCTACAAACTGAGCAATAACATTTTGGCGTCGTTGCCGGGGAACACTGAGTCTATTTTCCTCAACGACAAACCTTTGGTAAGCCTTGCTTCAGAAGTCCTTTCTTACAAGCTTACCTGGCGACTCCACTACTTTCTTTTCCCCCTATTCTTTGGTAGTTTCAGGGAAACTATCTGGCGACTCCACTGATGACGAAGCCAACAATGACTTCACAATGGGACCTGGGAAACTACAAACCTTTGGATATGAGTGAAATCCCGGGATATCCCAGGAAAATGCCTCCTCATTATGAGGATTTCCTCCCTTGTTTAATGGAGAGTGTCCCGAGTCTCACATGAGAAGATTTTGGAAATTCTTTCAACACTTCCCTGTCAGTGACGAGGCTGAAGATTTGGTGATGAAACTTTTCTCTGCCTCCCTGCATGGAAGGGTCAGAAGATGGTATGATAACCTTCCAGCTGCCAGCATCACTTCTATGGACCTTTTTGAAAAAGTTTTCCTTGCAAAGTGGACCTTGAAAATAGAAGATATACGATCATTGTTGAAAGAGCTTGAAGGCATAAAACAAACAGAGTCTGAGGTTGTCAGAGATTTCGGGTTTAGGTTCAGGAGATTGCTTTACCAGATTCCACAAAGCCATCGTCCTGAAGGCAACTACCTCGTTTACCTCTATACTAATGGACTTCAAGGACATGTAAGCTTCCTTCTAAATAAGAAGAATCCAAAAACACTTGCAGAAGCTCACAACATGGCCATTCAAATTGAAGAGAATCTCTCCTTGACCAGGACCGATGCCATGGACACTCTCAGCCTGACAAAACTAGTTTCTTTTGGAACCTTTGCTGAAGATCCACAGGAGAGAAGGGAACAAGTTTTCAACCAGCAAAATGAGGACGTGATTAAGGAGCAAGAACCTAAGCAAGATGATGAAGTATCTACCTGTGCTCCTCCCGCTGATGAAGTCATCCAAGAACCTATTTCTCCTGCACAACAAAGTGAAGAAAAGGTTAGTCACTTTCCACTCCAAGATGCCAATGACACTGTGTGTTCAGAGGATGAAGAAGAAATGGAAGCCTTGGACGAAGTGGAAGTCCCTTTCTATGCAATTGAAGATAAAGAAGCAGTCCACGAGGATGAAGCAATGACACATGCTGAAAACATCGAGCTCCTCGAAGTACCTGCACAAGAAGAAACAGTGAGTTACCCTCCTATCCTAAATTTTGATGATGTTTTACCTTGTGATGAAAAGGAGGAGGATGATGAATTTTTTACAAATCCTGCATGCTATGACACAGATAGTGACACTGTTAATAATATTGATGAGTTGATACATGTTGGGAGACGTAGGTGGGATGTAGTTGGTTATGACCTGGATCCCATCTATGACATTGAGCGTCGTTTCCAATTGTTGCCCTTGCAATTACCACAACAAATTACTTCCGACCAGTGGCAACAAGGAGATGAAGTTTTTACTTGTAGCTTTCAAAAAACCAAGGATGACCTAGTACCTTATTTTTCGGATGATTTTCAGTCTTACCTTGAGATGTTTGATGAGTACCCTACTGAGCACTTGGACTCTTTTCATGAAGATGATTTCCAATCACCGCTATGCTCAGTTTTTTATACAAGTAAAGACATGGTTTGCCTGAAGAAGTTTTCTCATGACTTTTCACCCCAACCACCTGTTATTACTTTGCCAGGTTGTTCCATTAAAGGTGTAGTTGGGAAATACCTTTTTCATGTTGAGTTTCCTTCTAGGCAAACCTTAGACTCCAAGGGTTGGTTGGATAATGTTATTTCCAATCAGTTTTTTAACCCTCTTTTGATAGTTTGCCAGTCATCTGCTATTTCTTTATCGACTCTTTCCTTGAATCTAGAGTGTGAGGATGTCCTAGGTAACTAGTCTATAGGCCATTCGAGTCGGTTTTCTGAACCTTGTATCTTTCATGACCCTTTCTTGGATAGGATTGAGTACTTTTCTCAGAGATGGACTTGGCAGTATTTTGTCCCTCCCACCCGCCTCCATGAGTTAGATTCTGACTTTTCCGATGATATGATGTATATTCTAACTCATGACATTTTTGTGCTTGATGTATCA
>JZKD02S1770507.1:144518-191346 GCA_000966675.3 Picea glauca
GGAGGTTGCCCCCTCGAAGAGGCTTATTATCTGAAATTATCTCTTTTTCAAGGCGTTGAGTACTTTTCCTGAGGTTTTTATATGCTATATTGATGTTTGGTTCTTAACATATTTTGGGTTCGACCACTGGCCCATAGTTTTGGAATGGTATCAGATCTTAAAGTAAGGACCAAAACCCTTTTGTTTTGAGAATTTTTGGCAAGAACACCCTGACTTCCTACAAAACCTGGCAGTATGGTGGAGGGAGCAGAAGGAACTATATAGAAAAAAAAGTATCAATTCCAACAAAGGCTTATAGATATGTTCACCAACGTATCAGGAAATGTAACAAAAAGGTCTTCAAAAATATCTTTTAGGAGAAAAGAAAACTAGAAGTAGAGATGGAGGAGATCCAAAAGGAGGCGATTCATTTGGAGGAAATTAGCTCCAGAGAGGCAGAAGTAAGACTAGAATTGCTCATACGAGACCAATAAGAGAAAACGTTATGGAAACAAAAGTCCAGAATCCATTGGCTCGAAGAAGGGGATAAGAAAACCAAATTCTTTTACAATGCCCTCCTGCAAAGAAGAAGTCAGAACTGGATGTTATCCTCTTAACCAAGCCAAATCTCAATAAAGAGGCAACAATCAACAGAATCACAAAGGCTATCACCCTCTTGGTCTCCCCATCATAATAAAATATAAGTTTAATGAGACCAACAACCTTCGAGGAAGTGGAAGCTATCATGGAAGACATGGCTCCTAGGAAAGCCTCGGGACCTAATGGCTTCACAATTGATTTCTTTCAGGCTAGTTGGTCAATCCTAGGTAGGGATATTTGGGAAGTGGTTGAAGAATCCCAAAGCTCCAGATCCATCCTTCAAGCCTTCAACATCACCTTGATTCCCAAAGTTAAGGGGGGCAACTCAACAAATAAGTTTCGTCCTATCTCTCTCTATAATGTCATCTATAAAATTGTCTCTAAATTAATAGCTTCTAGCCTTAATCCCATCCTCCCTATTATTATCTCTTAGGGGCGAATTTGTGGAATAAAGGCAAATGTTGGATGGGATAGTGGTGGCTCATGAAACCATGCACTCCCTCAATGTCTAAAAAAAAGTTAGGATGCTGATGAAATTGGATATGTCCAAAGCCTATGACCGCATGAATTGGAACTTTTTTAGACAAATGTTGTTAGCTTTTGGCTTTAGGATGGACTGGGTTGAGTGGATCTTAAACTTAATCTTGTCTACCCTTTTCTCCATTTTAGTGAATGGTTCTCCCTCAAGAACCTCCAATCCCTCTCAGGGCCTTAGACAAGGGGATCCCATATCTCCCTTTCTTTACATTATCCTTTGCAGAAGGCCTCGGGAGAAGTTTAACCCAAGCTAAATGAGAAGGTGAAATCAAAGGCATACCCTGCTTTCTCCAGAAAAGGCTCTATCTCATCTTTAGTTCGTGGATGATACTTTATTAATGGGTCAACCTACTATTAGAGAAGCTCGGGCTTTCAACAGAGTTCTGGAACTTTTCAATCATGCATCTGAAACCCTTATTAACCTGGACAAATCCCAAATTTTTTTCTTTATCTAGAGAAACTTTGCAAACCTTTTAGCCTTTCATCAAGCTTCCCTTCCTTCTAATTTTTTTTTTTTTTTTGGGGGGGGGCTCCTAACCAAGGCTCTCCATAACCCATCTTGGGAAGGGATCATAGCTAAATGGAAGTTAAACTGTGTAGTTAATGGAAGTTAATGGAAGTTGAACTCATCATTTTTTATCGCTTCTGAGGAGCGCACTGCTAGGTCCTCATGGCCCTACCTGTGTGTTTGTTCTCAATTTTAACAACTCCCAAAAAAATTCTAAAAAAAATCAGGAATCTGCAACGCACTTTCGTATGGGGGGGCAACAAAGGAAAAAAAACGGGCTCTACTTGCTTGGAAAAATATATCGAAGCCAAAGGACATGGGAGGTCTCAGTATCAGGGAGACTCGAGCGATAGTCCAAGCCATGGCAACAAAACTATGGTGGAGATGGGTGAAAAATCCCAATGCCCTATGGGAAAAGTTGTGGAAGAACAAATATGCCCCCAAATCCCTCAGGAGGATTTGATTAGAGTCGAAGGAGACGGTGCAGGGTCCTAGTTTGGAACAATGCCTGGCAAAATCGAATCTTGGTTCAACACCAATGATTTTAGGAGGTTTACAATGAACAATCAACCATTTGATGGAAAGATGCCTAGGATAAGCTTCCCATTCTGGGACATTCAGAGAAACTACAAGATCTGAGACAGACAATACAACAGGCAAGTTGGACAAAAGTGTACCAATATTGGCAGACTCAGCAAGGTAGGAAAAACCCCTATGTGAGAACATGGAAACCACTGGAGGAATGGCCAGTAAGGTGGACTGAGGACACAAAAAGACAAATGCGGAAGGTTCTAATGGAAAGACGAGTAGAAATACGAGAAGGAGTTGACATTATCAAATGGGGTAAAAAGGGGGATGGTAATTTCTATGTGAAAGACGCCTCCATATTAGTGATGGGCATAAGCGAAGAGTAGCAATGACCAATTTGGGGGAAGGTATGGCATCTGAATATCTAGCTTAAGATCACAACTTTCCTATGGCTTGTGGCTAACAGGAAAATTATGACCTTGCATAGTCTTCTTCGCAAAGGTTTCATTAGACCCTCCATGTGTATCTTCTACGCAAAAGCAGAGGAGTCCATGGACCCCCTACTAGGATCTTGCAGGTTTGCTTCCCATTTATGGTACAGACGAGCTGAATTATTCAGAAGGAGGAATCAGATTCGTCGTGACATTCCAAAAAACTTTAGAGGCATGGAGTAGCAATATCTCTGCAAACCCAATATTAAATAGAGCTTAGAATACATTCTCGGGATTTCTACTCTAGAATGTGTTGAAAGAAAGAATCAAACGAATTTTGAAGGATAAATCCCTTAGCGACAACCAAATATGGGAAATCATTTGAACCAATGTGCAGGAATCCATTGTAGCAACTACTTGGTCGACCCGAGATGTTGAATTGGAGAAGCACGAAGTCCACATTTTAAAAAATTGGATCTTTAGGCCCTGTTTGAAGCAGTCACATACCATGACGAAATCCATCCAAGCAAAAATTAGAGAGCACTGGATACCCCCCCAGAACGATTCCTCAAGATGAATTTTGGTGGCGCCTCCAAAGGGAAATCGAGATCATTAAGGGCAAGCGGGGTGTTCAAGAATCATCAAGGTAAAGTGAAGCTCGTTTACGCCTCAAACCTGAGTACCTCAATGAATAACGTGATAGAGTTGGTTGGCCTCCACCGAGGGATATCAATTTCTCATGAGCAAGGCTTCCGAGCCCTCATTGTGGAAGGTGACTCACAACTTCTTGTCACGGCTCTAAGAAAAATCCCAAATGGAGCTCCTACAAACCAGGTCTCGGGACACTGGCGTTTGACACATGGTCTCTCAGAAACAACTCGAATCACCAAGTCTATCCTCGTCATCATTCCTGAGCTGGTTCATCGTAAGGCCAATGCATTAGTTGACTGTATGGCCAACATGGTGGGGGTTTCCTTGCTCGATCAACACAATATCTCTAAGGAGGGGGACCCACTACCAAGCGGGTTCCACATCAATTTGGAGCGATGTAGACATGTGCATATGGTCGGGGTGGAGGTATGGACACTTGATGCAATGGAGACATCACACAAAGGGAGACATCACACAATTGGTCTAACGATCTCATGCAAAAGAAGTGGACGAGTATGTTGTCTACCTTATGGCATGCGTGGCTTTTGATGGATAGGATGTGAATGATTTCATGCAGTGATTTGCCCATAATGGAAATTCATGGAAAGATGAGGTTTTCTCCCGAACCAGGAACCTTGCATTCATTTCCAAAGCAAAGGAAGGATCAATGTCGAGTCAAGAGTAGTTATGACAACGAAGGTATATGGATGACATGAGTTCAGACTCGTGGGTTTATGATGGCTATTTTGTCCAAAAGGAGGGCAGACAAACATATCTATAAGTCAATCCAGCCAAATACCCATAGTGTGGGGATTGTTGTAAAATAGTTTGGGGAGGGCACTACTTCTCGGTCGAATAGATTTCTCTCTATCGAGAAACCCCTTGCTTCTCCATATCAGCCTTAGGCAATTTAGATTCTTAACTGGTAAGGTCAACACGATGACCGCCTTTGGAAGAGGAAGGCCAAAGGGTGATTTACATGTTGTAACGACAAGGAAGCCTCATTTTCAAAAGGCCCTATCCATTGCATTCGAGGCGCAAGGGACGTAGCAACAGTGAAGGCAAGATTCTGGGAATTTTGCTCAAAAGAAGAGATTTAGACAGAAGAAGCAATGGAAGATTGGCAACTGGGTGAACGACCCAATCTATGCCAGAACCCAGAAAACTAGATATTTTATATTGTTCGAAACTTATTGGATTGTCAAAAGCCATTGTAGGTTAAGCCTTGCATAAAACCAAGAGAGATAAAGTAGACGTGTTGCATGTCATCCACATTCTGGAGGGAAAGTTTGAGTTGTATTGTGGATCCCAACATGAGATTAAATTACAAGTTACTTAGAGAGGCCAACAGCAAGAGCATTGATAGATTAGTTCAGTGGAGCAAAGCCCTCCAAGCTGGTTCAATTACCCCAACGATGTGGATTAAGACCGAGATGACAAAAATGTGAGGGCATGAGAAAGCACCCCAACCCCAAGCAAAAGACCATAAGGCAAAGAAGGAACCAGGTTAATTGGCTCATGTTTCGTCTAGGGTTCAAGTTTGTATACTCCAAAACTTTATATCTAAGTTCTCCTCTCCAATGTAGATAAGTAATATGGCCATAGGCCCTTGGATATAGTTTCTATGGACATGTATGTATGATATTGGATGTAATCTTGGTTACAACTTTTGATACCCTATGGACTTAGATTATTCCTTTTTATATATTTTTGTGAATATAATAAAATCCTAAACCTTGTTAGTGTAAAAAAGAGAACAAGAAAAGGCATAGCATATTATAAAATCGTATTGTTCCAATAATACAAAACCTTAGATTTCCAATTTTTTTGACCTTATGTCCACAAGAGGAGTGTTAATTGAATAATTATTTCGTAATAAGTTGGTACTAATTGGTACAAAATTTGTTTATCCATCTAATCTCCCTACCAAAATTTATTAAATTTATTTATTCATCAATATTGAAAAATTAAAATTTAATTACAATAAAGTGCAAGACTTAGACTTTTTTTAATTAAATTAAGTGGAATAATTTTTATTAAATTTTAAAAAGTCTTATTAATATTGTATATAAGGTGTTACATAGACACCCTTTATTATACCTGTTGCACCAGGTATATAGCGATCGATTCGCTTTGACTGCATATTAATTAATCGTTTGACTATAAATAACTATTACATTGTTGAATTTTATTATATTTTTTAAATATTTAAATTAATTTATTATTATTATTGGTAGATCATTTTAACCCTTATTACAGAGGTGGCAGCCGCATTTGAAGGGTTATTTAATATTTTTATAGTTCAATACTTATCGTGTCGTGTCGTCCTCTAAATGGGCAGTGGCTTCCAAATAAATTCAATCAGTGGCTTCCAAAACAAGTGTTGCATGGCAACGTAGTCCCTACCGGGTTGGAATGGGAATACATGCACAGGTATGGGGGGAATGTGAGAGAATGAGAAGCCTGAAGTAGCGGAGACAAATGGAAATTGTCGCGCACACGTGGCAAGCAGGAGGAAGTACAGGTGGTATCCATGCAGAAAATGACATGTGGCACTGTGTGACACGCCAACCATAAGACGTCAGGCTGCTAGATGAATCCAAGAGAATGTCACTCCGGGAGTTTTCCTTCTAGAACAAACACAGTTCCCTTGAAGCCCGAAGCCCCGAAGAGCCAGATTCCTGAATTTCTGAATTAGTTAATGATAATAGTATATCAATATCGGGTTAACAAGTAATTAGTGAGAAAGTCACTTTGTGAGAAATTTGTTGCATCGCTAAATATAGCCAGGGGAGTTCTAAAATTGGCAGGTCGGTAAAACTTTAGCAGGGACGCTAAAGTGTCAGGGTCGACCAAATGGCAGAGTGGAAACTGATCAATGGCTCACATTCATTTCAGAAAGAGAAGGCGCACGCACGAGTGTTAATCTCCTAGAGCAATTATGGCATTGAAACCATTTAGTTTTTGAAAGTATTCTCATTCTAATTATACTATGTTTTGCATAATCCATCTTGCTTTTATTTTCTTAATAAGATTCTGTAATTTTTCCTATTATCAGTAGTACAATAGATAGCTACTAAAAAGTACAAATATCCCCATCATGTGTAACTTGATATATTGTTGGAGTCTGACTTGCCATGTTCGAAATTTTTGTTCCTACCTTGTATGTTTTATCTCTTTAATGTATTTATGAAATTCATTCATAACGATCTTTGTAAACTTCCAACTGACTTCCACCCGAATATTTAGAGTTAAGTACAATTTTTATAGTCACTTCTTTAATTTTTCCAATGGACAAAGTAAGCAACATCCATTTCATTCTATTAAACAGATCATCTGTCTTGTCTGTCTCCAATTGTGTTAGGATAAATAAAGTTATATGCGGTGGCAAAGAAACAAATATAATTTTTTTTTTAAATGTGTCCAGTGTCGAAGATTCTTTGATCTTCTTGTGTGACCTCTGTGTTTGCTAGTTTTTTCTATATATTAACACACACCTAACATAATTGTTTATTTTCACAAGTTTTCAGCTCATTGACGTTAATTTAAACTGTGTGAAAAGAAGGTTTCGAGACAAAGGAAGATGCCCTTTCCCTGAAACTTTTATCTCTAAGCAGCAAGCCCACTTTGCAGAGGTTGATCTGCAATTTCTCTCCAGGAAGAGGGCATGTTTGTATAGTACCAACTGGGAATCTCAGTATAGTACCAACTGGTATATTTGTAACATGTCTTTTTATTTGATTGTTTTTCTGGCAATGATAAAAAATTTCGAAGGTTTCTATTTCTGTGGATATTCTTGCAGAGATGTATTTACAAGTCTGTTGACCCTTGAATCTGTTAGGATCGAAACGACAACCTAACGAGGATGGAAATCCTACTGCGTTTTTATAAGATGTGGTATTCTTTAAGTTTTTCCCGAGGCGTGTATAGTTCAAATGTGGGACTTAGATAATTTGTCGTAATTACTTAAAGCAATATAAAACGATGGAAAATGTTTTTTTGTTTTGTTTTTTGTAATAAAGGTTCCTAGAAAATAGGACCATGAATCACACACATTAAACATTCAAATTAAATAAACACAATTTTCTGAAATCCAGCATAGTTGAAGATAAAAATTCCTGAGCACATAAAAATAAAAGAAGATGACCGACATGCATAAAGAGAACTAACTTTGCATTCTGAAAACAAGGTTACAAGGCACCGTCGAGATTGTTCCCGAAGTAGTTTTCTTGAAATTTATCAAAAAATAATAATGTATGTTACATATTCCTCGAAATTTAAATGCATTTGTCATATAGAGTGGGATTGAAGCTTCCGCGGACCATAAAAGAAATAAGTACAAGAAATAGGACTATAGAAAGAAGAAGTGGGCGACGGTAGAGAGCAAGACCTGAAAAGAAGAAATTGAAAGTTATCAGTCTTTGGTTAGACATTTATATTTAAAGAGGTGGAATAACTGGATTGATAAAGAAAACAGGGTGTGATCAGTATAGACTTATTGTGCTGGTATCTATCTCCCCCTTTCCTATTTGCTTATTAATGCCTTTTTAGTGCTCTTGTCGACGACTACTGGAATCGTGCCAACCACTTGTTGCCCTTCGTCGGCGAGCTTGTCGATTTATCTTTGGAGTTATTCTTCAATGTAGCTTCTCATGGAGGCCACGTTGATCTCATGACGGATTTTTATGTTGAAAAGCTCGCTTTCTAATTCCCTTAGATCGATAGAAAGATTACGCAAGGACTGTTCAATTTCTTCATTTTGTGCCGAATAGTCCACTAGCTAGTTGTCCACGTCATCTTCACCATAATCAAGGATATCGTAAAACTTTTCTAAAGACAACCCCTTAAAAATATCAATTTGCTCATCGAAGGCTTGATTGATTAAGGACAAGGAGTTGAGGATTAAGTTGGGCTCTTGGAACTCGTTGGTATTTTTGGCTAAGTCTATTTCGATCAGCTTTCTGAATAATTCTTTCTTCTTTGATATGGTTTGTTCACATGATTGAACAATGAGATGTAGGTTGTTAACTTTCTCTTTTCAGCATGCATTTAATTGTTTGATCTAGATTCGAGAGGGGGGATCTTCTCTTCTTCTCATAGTTGTCATGTTGGTGACATGGATGCCAAAAGGGAGGACTGTGTCTAGATAGAAACCTTCTTTATTTTTTAAATCCGCCTGCAAATGTTCCTGCAAGGCATGTGCCCTCGTTCCAAAGGAAGCTATACTTTTTTATGTTTCCCAGGCTTGAGTAATTATCTCCATTCTTTTCTTGATATTCTTCTCCACATGGCCTCTACACGATGTGAGGACGCTGGAGGATCCTTTTAACTTGGTTGCAGGGGTGGCAGACACGGTTATTGCTAAAGGACTGGCAAGTAATGGGATAGGAATCAAAGCTTCCTCCAATTCCTTGATTCGATCCTTCAGTCTGGCATTATCTGCCTCAATGCCTCCAATGGACTCATCAATAGCATCTTTGGTTGCTCGATGAAGTCGGGAGATTTGGGAAAGCTGCATGTTCCTAAGGTTAATCTCTGAATGAGATTTCTCTTTTTTATTTCTTACATCTCTCTTTTCAATAATTAAATGTTTAGATTCATTGTCAAAAACAATGTTATGGGATACGAAGGATTCATCTTCGTCAAAAATCTCGGTCTTGGCTATTTCCATTAAGGGATTATGGTGGATCCAACCCCGGGCTGATCAACGTTGTGGAATATGCTATCCAAATCAGTCTCAAGTTCCATGTCTTCACTTTCAGTTCTGGGCTCTTCCGCTTGTCCCACAACGTTTTTTCTCTTCTTCCTCACGGGAAGCTTGTGAGAACTATCAATTTTACCCCGAGGAGAGTTCTTATCTCCTCCTCTATTTGAAGAATTGTGGGTTGCTTTCTTACTGGGCTGGGTCGTTGGAGCGATGCTCCGGGATGTTGTACTCTTGGGAGTGGTAGTCGAGGATTGGACACTCTTCTCACCGGGGCATTTTACCTGTTGTTTGTACAATTTGGTGGTGCTTTGCAATGTCTCTAGGTCACCAGCGTCAGGAGCAGAAGTATTGTCGTCATTGTCTCTGTCTTTGTTCAGGAGTTTATGGATAAAAGAATTATTGAAGCCAACTGCTAGTAAATGTTCTACAAAAATCCCATTAAGGTCGAACCCTCTTAGCCATTCAACGTATCTTAGGTTCAAGTTGTTAAAATGGCCTATGAATTCGTTAATCTTATTGACGTTCCTGAACACGAAGTCCCCAACTTTCCAAGGCAGAGGAATGAACTGTTTTTTTCTCTTCTAATGAAAAAATGCAACCGGTAGTTGTATTGCCTTGTTATTTCTGTAACAAACATTATGTCTGTAATGTGACATGGAAGAAAAACAGGATTTTCCTTGGAGCCAAAAATCATTATTACACTGTAACTCTCAATTTGTTCAAGTGTCCCCTTCCTGTCCAAAAACGTGGTTTCTTGGTCAGACATCCGGGGAGCATCCTTTCCTAACAATAAATCTTTGAAAACTGAGACAAAGTCGTTAAAAATCTCATAAAAACAATGGGAAGCCTTGTGCCTCCACAAGGCCTGGTACCAGAAGGTTACTGGGTCGAATTCATAGTTTACCTTCTAGGAAACAAACAACAATGCGCTATCGCGAAAACCAAGTAGGATGACATATAAAATTTCTTCTCATGTTTGAATCATGACAATTGGGAACAGATTTCAATGGAAATTAGCTTCCCCCAATAAAAAATGGCTTGTTCCTTGACTGTGAAATACAAAATATAAAGAACCGTGCAGGAAATGTTTGTTATGGATTCTTGTCCCGTTATTCTTGTAAAAAACCAAGAAATTTCCTGGAATGGATTTCTAAACTAACTAACCTGCAACCTTGTGATATCTTCAAGAACTGTCATCGGGTCTTCCATGAGCTCGGGTAAGAGGCCCAACCCGTTATCATGTTTTTTTAGGAATTGCTTATAGTCTTCTCCTCTGAAGGTCAATGTTGGCTCCGACAATCTCAACATCTTGCGGAAAACCTGAGGTGACAAAGAAACAGAAGAGTGGTCCCGCAGTGGAATAATTCTTTGGCTTGAAATATATCTATCGACACACCAAGAGACCACCTCCTTATAGTTAGAGACTTCAGGGACACAGCCTGCACAAGCAATTCCAGAGGTCAAAATTACTTCGTTCTGAGCAGAAGGGGATGAGTAGTAAGAATATACCCTGGACCACTGGAAGTTCTGGTCCTCACGCCCGAAGATGTTCACTATATCTCCACAGAACTATTGTCGAATTACTGTCGTAAGTTGTCGAGAACATTTGTTTTCTCCAGATGATGATTGAAATGAATAGTTGGAAGGGATAATATAACCCTACACAAATCTTCGTCCAATGTGTGTGAATGGGAGATCTCCTCGAACCTGTCGCTCATTAAAGACAATCTCTACGGTTGTTGCATGATGAGTTGTTAGCATTAAAGCTTAGTAATTGCATACTCAGAAAAAAGTGTGAAGGTGGTGGGTACAACGAAGAGAAATTAAGGACTGAAGATTTCGTGAACCCGCCAAAGCAACGACCCACGAAAAACATTCCATGATGTTTGAAATGAACACTCGGAAGGAATAATATAACCCTCCGCAAATATTGGTTTAATGCGTATTAATGGGAGATCTCCTCGAGCCTTTCGCTCATTAATGACAATCTTTACGATTCCTGCACGATGAGTTGTTAGCATTAAAGCTTACTAATTGCATATTTAGAAAGAAGTGTGAAGGTGGCAGGGACGAGGATGAGAGATTAAGGAATGGATAAGTATGGAAAGCGGTCGGTCGAGCTTCAAAATAGGGTTACAAGGGATACTCAGGAGAGGTGAGGACCCGACGGTCAAAATGTATGTCTCAAAAGTTTTGAGTGAAAAATGTGTAACACGGAAGAGGGCATGATGGGGTAGTCCAGCAATCAATTTGTATATCGCGAAACTCTGGGTGTTGTTTACAAGTCTCAGAAGAATTGAAGCGCAATCTTGAGCCCGCCTGTCTGGGAACTCGCAATAGAAAAAGTGGCTAAGTATGGAATAGGGAAACAATCAGTCGGACTCGTTTTCGCTAATATATTGAAATTTGCAATAGATATCCCATTACTTGGCAAGATATTTTCTGCATGTTTCTAGACAAGTTGTGTAGGGATAGTCAGTGTGACTATCCCCTCAAGCCTTTGGCTCATTAATGACAATCTTTACGGTTGTTCCATGATGAGCTGCTAGCATTAAACCTTACTAATTTCATACTTGGAAAGAAGTGCGAAGGTGGCGAGCACAGGGAACAATGACTAGGAATTGGAGATTTCGTGAACCCACCAAGCCGACGATCTACAAAAGAGATTCCAAGCAATGGCCAAGTAAGGAAAGCGATAGGACGGGCTTCAAAATAGGGTGACAAGGGATTCTAAAGAGACGTGAGGGCCCGACGGTCAAATTGTATGTCTCGAAACTTTTGAGTGCAAAATGTGTAACACGAAAGATGGATGATGTGGGACTCTGACAACCAATTTGTATATCGTGGAAGCCTGGGTGTTGTTTGTAGGTCACGGAACAATGGAAGTACAATCTAGAGCCCACCTGCCCTGGAATCTGCGATCAAAAAGTGACTAAGTATGGAATGGGGAAGTGACCGATCGAAGTCGTGATATAAAAGCATGAGTGAAAATGTGAACCCGTGTTTCCACCAACCCACGCAGTTAGACATTTTCGAAAAAAGGACTAAGTAACCAGAAATAGAAAGTAGAGGGGGAAAAGAAAGGGGAATTCAGTTAAGTATAGAAGAGGGAAAAGAAGGGGATAAAAGAGAGTGGGAAAATAGAAAAAGGGAGGGCAATTTTCGAAAGCGGGAATTGGTCTCAAACAAGCCCCATTGTTGGAAAATCATCATTTTCTAGTCCAATATTTTATCCACATACTCGTTTTCTATTGTGCTTGTATCATTAAAAAGGGTGTGAGCAAATGCAAATATAAACTATAACTTGATTTTTGGCTATAACTATGTATATTTGATTTACAGACGCTATTGATGTTTGGCTTTTGTAGATAACAGTGGGTTAGGATAAGTTTGCATTATTAGTGTGATAAGGCCTTAAAAAGAGTAGAATAAGTAACAAGTTTTTCCAATTCAATTCTCACACAAAAAAATATGCGTTGATCCCATAATATTCATCTTTGTTGATTCGATAATAGGGAGGTCGATTTCGTAGATTGCGCTATTGGTCATTTCAGACAACTGGGGTGCGTCAACCAATGCTTTGTTGAATATTTGTTTTTATTGCAACCTGTGGGAATAATTGTGTTTTAGATACATTGTTTAATGCCTTGAAAAATTATTTTAAGTATTAAACTTCCTGCATGATGAGTTGTTAGCATTAAAGCTTAATAATTGCATATCTAGAAATAAACTTATTGTACTGTCAACTTGACCGTAAGTATAAACTTCCTGCATGCCTTGAAATATTATTTTAAGTATTAAACTTCATGCATGATGAGTTGTTAGCATTAAAGCTTAATAATTGCATATCTAGAAATAAACTTATTGTACTGTCAACTTGACCGTAAGTATAACAACAACGAACTTGAATTTTAATATTGTGGTAGATTTCATAGCCCCATTTGACTTCAGCTAACCTATATCATTTTGTTTTCAAAATATTTGTGAAGAAGAAATTTGGTAATTTCATTAATAAAGTAAAAGTGCTCAAATAGAGGCCAGGGGATGGACAACCAATAATATGTTTCATTTTCGAGTGAAGGAATCAAGGAAGCAAGAGGGAAATAAGAGATCATTCGCTCAACAAGGTTGAGATGAGAACGAAACTTCTTGGGCAAGGCCCCAACTCCCGCATCGTGAATTAGTGTTGCTATGTTCTATCTACATTACGAATGAAATTGAATGATAGTTTGAAACTGTGTGAAATTCATTTATGTTTCCATAGAAACCTCATGTGATCGACACAATGTGTTGTCATATAATTGTTCAATGCTTCATATTTGATCAAATTACTTGAGTCAATACAATATTTAAGAATTATGAGACTATCGAACCATGCAAACGAGAAGAGGTGTTAAATCCGGCAAAGAAGCACCAACCAAGATTCTAAGGAAATTTTTTAATAGTAAATCTATAATAAAAATAGTGGGTAATATATATTTATCCATAGACATTGGATTGAGTTCTTTGCCCGAAGCATTGAACACACTTGTCATAAATACAGGGAGAGTTACAAAAAAAAACATGCATACAATTCTATGTTGTTCATCTAGTGCAACAACATGCAGGAGGCATAGACAAGCTCTTGAACATGCATACAAAACTAATTATTGTGCTTTTTTAGGAACCCCTTGCAATCTTCTCCTCTAAAGGTCAATGTTGGTTGCGACAATCTCAACATCTTGCGGAAGGCCTGAGGTGACAAAGAAACAGGAGAGTGGTTCCACAATGGAATAATTCTTTGGCTTGAAATAGGTCTCTCGCCGCACCAAGAGACCACCTCCTTACAGGCATAGACTTAAGGGACACAGCCTGCACAAGCAATTTCAGAGGTCCAAATTACATCGTTCTGGGCGAAAGGGGACCAAGAGACCACCTCCTTATAGGCAAAGACTTCAGGGACAACCTGCACGAACAATTCCAGAGGTCCAAATTACTTCGTTCTGGGCAGAAGGGGATGAGTAGTAAGAATATGCCTTGCACCACTAGGAGTTCTGGTCCTCACCCCCTAAGATGTTAATTGTATCTCCACAGAACAAGAGAGTGGTCTTGCAATTGATTAATTCTTTGGCTTGAGATATATCTCTCGATGCACCAAGAGACCATCTCCTTACAGTCAAAGACTTCAGGGACACAACCTGCACCAGGGACAAATCCAAACCCAATCCAAAACCCTAAAAATGAAAGGAAAGGATACATCTCTAAGGGCAAGGACCACCTTTCGATTCGAGAGACTCAAACTCTCGAACTGCAAAGCGACTATTACGTTCAACGTCCGTTTATTTTCTGAAACCCCTCCCTTTGGTCTTGTTAGGTCCGTCATCGTCGAGCTGGGATGTGCCCCCCGTTATGGTGGATTTCAATTTGGGCGCAGGAGTGGGAACAACGTCTGCATTACCATCATCCATCGTCGTATCATCATCCATCAGATCATCTTCTTTCGACTCAAAATCGACCACATCAACCTCTACGCTGGCCATCAATGCAGAGAGGGTTATCTAAGCAAGGGGGGTTGCCTTGGAATTCTTTGGCTTGAAATATATCTCTCGGCGCACCAAGAGACCATCTCCTTACTTCCTTCTAGGTGGAAGGAGATGAGTAGTAAGAATATGCCCTGGACCACTGGAAGTTCTAATCATCATGCCCGAAAGTTCTTACTGTATCTAAACAGAACTATTGTCAATTTGCCGCCATAAGTTGACGACAACCTCTGTTTGCTCCAAATGATGTTTGAAATGAACACTCGAAAGGGACAATATAACCCTCCGCAAATCTTGGTTTAACGCGTATCAATGGGAGATCTCCTCGAGCCTTTCACTAATTAATGACAATTTCTACGGTTCCTGCATAATGAGTTGTTACCATTAAAGCTTACTAATTACATACTTGGAAAAAAGTGTGAAGGTGGCGGGGACGACGAAGAGCGATTAAGGATTGGAGATTTTGTGAAGCTGCCAACCCGACAATGCTCGAAAGAGATTCCATGATGCTTGAAATGAAGACTCAGAAGGGATAATATAACCCTCCGCAAATCTTAGTTTAATTCGTATTAATGGGAGATCTCCTCAAGCCTTCCGCACATTAATGAGAATCTTTACAGTTCCTGCATGATGAGTTGTTAGCATTAAAGCTTAATAATTGCATATCTAAAAAGAAGTGTGAAGGTGACGGGGATGGCGAAGAGAGATTAAGGATTGGACATTTCGTGAACCTGCCAACCTGACGACCCGCGAAAGAGATTCCAAGAAATGGCCCAGTATGGAAAGCAGTAGATCAGACTTCAAAATAGGGTCACAAGTTATACTCAGGAGACGTGAGGGCCCGATGGTCAAACTGTATGTCTCCGAACTTTTGAATGAAAAATGTGTAACAAGGAACAAGGCATGATGGCAGAATTCGACTGTCAATTTGTATATCGTGGAACTACGGGTGTTGTTTGTAGGTCACGAAACAATGGAAGCACAATGTTGAGAAAGCATGCCCAGGAACCGGCGATGGAAAAGGTGGCCAAGTATGGAATGGGGAAGCGATCGGTTGGACTCGTGATATAAAAGCATGAGACATATTTGAAAAAATGACTAAATAACTAGAAAGGGAAAGTAGAGGAGAAAAAGAAAGGAGAATTTGGTTGTCAATATGTATATCGGGGAAGTCTGAGTGTTGTTTGCAGGGGGTGGAACAATGGAAGCGCAATCTTGAGTTCGCTTGGTCGAGAACCCGTGATCGAAAAAGTTGTTGAGTATGGAATGGAGAAGCGATCAGTGGGACTCGTGATATAAAAGCATCAGTGGAAATCTGAACGCATGAATCTGCCAACTCGCGCACTTAGACATTTTTTGAAAAAACGACCAAGTAACCAGAAAGGGAAAGTAGAGGGGAAAAAGAAAGGGGAGGGCAATTTTGGGAAGCGGGAATTGGTCTTAACAAAGCCCCATTGATGGTCTTAACAGTAACTATGAAGTGCATTAGACACGTGAACAGGATCTTCAATCAAGGAATAAAGAAATTGAGTCATGGCTATACTTTCCAGGATGTGTTTGCATAAGAAAAGCATCGAAAAGCTACAGAAAAATCAATGGAGGATTGTTCAAGTAAAATTATTGTACTCTCAACTTCACCTTAAGTATAACAACGACAAATTTTAATTTTAATTTTATATGGTTGATATCATAGTCCCATTGGACTTCACCTAACATATATCTTTTTATTTCAAAATATTTCCGAAGAAGAATTTTGGTAATTTCATCGATCAAGTAAAAGTGTTAAAATGAACTTCATATTACATTTGTTTCACGGAGCTTTACATTAAAAAGCAAGGCAGGGCTTGTATATTCTTTAAGATCATAGAAAAATCGTTAAGATCCTCAATCTATCATCTAGCCATAATTTAAAAACCGAGCCCAGGAGAACCTTGAACTACAGTACGAAAGGACATGAACAAAAGTCTACCAACACAAGACAAGAAAAAATCAATGAAGATTGAACATTGTATCCCATCTATAACCAAATCCCCAAATGGGCACCGAGAAATTTGTCGATTACTATATTATTATGAACCAAGATCACTATGAACATTTGCTTCTGATGGTACTATGAACCAAGATCACGTTGACATGGCAATGTTCTAACATTACTAGTTCTGGAAAAGAGTGTCAACATTTAACTTAATGGAGTTCGAACAATGTCAAATTTGCAATATTATTGAAAATGCATGATGGTTTTGTTTAGAGGAGCAAGCCATTTTGACGGCTCAAAGGATGCACCTAATTTATTCATAGTTGGATACTTTGTATGAGGTTTGTCATCATTCTTCTCATTCATGGACTAAACAAATTTATGTGCTTCGAGTTCAATTTGCCCTGACACTTCAAAACTCCATTCAAATCTTCATTGGGTAGCATGGACAAATACATATGTGATTGTTTACTTTATTGTAAATGAATGATAGGAAAAAAAAAATTGGTTCAATCGATATGTAGTTAATGGCATTGTCCTCATTTAATGTAAATTTTCTATGGACGCGAAAGTCGCATAACATGTAGACATTGTTTGCCTTTTTCTGTAGGTATACTTCATATGGCAATTTTGCCAACCCAGGAAGCACATCTTGTAATACAGGTTGTCTAATTCTACAATGTACAATTGTGTTGCTGAGGGTTCAGATGGCAGCGTTGAGGCAATGTCTATATATGTAAGGGCATTTTTTATTGCATCGTAGGCAATCAATTGTGCCATATCATTTATGAAAGCAGAGGCAGAAGCAGGAGAGTTTCATTTGGCACATACAGGCTCGAAGGGGGTCGAGTACACATTTGTTGCAACCAAAACACCTTCAACCTGCGCACGTGAGCATAGTAGTTAATATATTGAACAATATAATATACAAGTGTACAACAAAAATGTTGCACAAAATTGTTTAAGGAAATTTTTTATGAGCAAAGTGTGGATGGAATTGTAGATGTATACGTACAACAATTGTCAAGCTAGTTAGTTTCTTGAGATCCTGTACTATGTTTGTTTGCAAATCTGTTACAAATGTTGCTTGGGTTGTGTGAAAGATCTTTTCTTTAACATTTATTTTCTTTGTTATATTTTTGAAGAGCATAAGTGGAAATTGCCCTTTATGCAATTATTGTTCCATTGAGGAAAATAAATTTGAATAATTGTCGAACAATTGTAGTTGCAACATGGAACAGTGTAATAGTTGTGTAACATAACTAAGATATATGAGCATGTGAAAGTAAAGGACAAAACTGGATATGGAGAATGTTAAGTTTTGAGCTATTATTAGGTTTCTTTTCAATTTACTAGATAGCAATAATATAGGTAGGATCACTGAGAGAAACACAATCACAAGATACACAACATTTATCCTGGGAAACCCTCATGGGGGAGAAAACCCAGCAAAAACTTCTTTAATATAGATAGCCAATACAATGCCAAGACAATAAACCAAACACTAGAGAATATCCTCTACTGAGCAATGCGCCTCTCTCTCTTCCTTCTTCCGACAACTGGCAACTGCAGCTTCCTTCAAACTTGCGCACTAGATGAGTGAACTAAGTGAGTGATCAAATGAGGCGTTGGATTCCTTTATTTATACAAACTGGCAGATGATGGAAAGGTGTCTCTTCACTGGGCAGGGCCGACTTGTCTTCTGAGTGGTTAAAACTACTTTAAATGGCCTGGGGGTCGACTTCTCAATTTGCATAATATATTTATGGTTTGACCAATCCGCAAAAGAGGATTTGATCATATACAATGCCTGACATGATCAATCCACAAAAGGAGATTGATCTAATGAATAATAACTCAATAATAAATAATACTCTTTGTAGTTACAATATTTCAACACTCCCCCTTAACAAGAAGGGTATTCTACAACATCATCAGCAGAGAGAGAGGGCGGCAACATCAACAACATATGGAACACTGACTGGCATATCTATAAATCATCGAAAGGTTCTATCATCATCATCATTCACAGCATGGAACTAGAGTAGCATCATCATCCTCATCAGCATGAGGCTAAAGTAACATCAACATTTTTAGCGTGAAGCTAAAGTAATATCATCAACATCTTTAGCATGAGGCTAAAGTAACATCATCATCTTCAGCATTAAAGCTAAAGTAACATCATCATCATCATCTTCAACAAGAAGTTGAAGTGGCAACATCATCATCTGCATCAACATGGATTAGTATAACACTAATACATCATCATCATCAATAACAGCACAACACTGATACAACATCAACAACAACAATATCATAGCACAAAGGTTGGACCATCATCAACAAAAACAACGTCACAACACGAAGGCTGGAGCATCATCAACAACAACAACATCACAACATGAAGGTTGGAGCATCATCAACATTAGCACTAGGCTGGAAATCTTCAACACGAAGCTGGCATCTCATCAACATCAGCACGAGGCTAGCATCACAACAACATCAGCACGATGTTGAAAATATTCAGCACGAGGCTGGCATCACAACAACATCAGCACAAAGCTGGAAATCTTCAGCACTAGGCTAGCATCACAACAACATCATCATGAAGCTGGAAATCTTCAGCACTAGATTGGCATCACAACGACATCATCAGGAAGCTGAAAATATTCAGCACAAGGCTGGCATCAACAACATCAGCACAAAGCTGGAAATCTTCAACATAAGGATCCAAAGGATCTGCCCAGGAATCAAAAAGATTCCCTAGGATATGAAATCCTAATGGAGCTACCACGTGGTACTCTGACAAACCCAAAGGATTTTCCCAAGAATCATAAGATTCCCTAGAATATAAAATCCTAACAGAGTTACCACTACTGATCAGAATACCATAGTATCATCTGCACCACTCCCCCTTTCGAGGGAGGTCCTTTCGGACCATACCAAGCTTGTCTCGAAAGTGCTCAAACTTTACACGAGACGAAGGTTTGGTCTACAACTTGCTCATATGTGCCAACATATTGGAGCTTTAAATCTCCCCTCTACATCATATCATGAATGAAGTGATACTAGATCTATATGTGCTTTGACTCATCATGAAACACATCATCTTTATACAACTCTAGACATCACATAGGATCATGGTGGCTTCCATCTCCAGATCAAATAGATCTATCAACAACATCCAAAGTTGTATGGCTTCACAACTAGCGGAACATGCAGCAATGTATTCTACTTTTGTCGTGCTGAGAGCAGTGTTGGATTGCTCCCTACTCTGTCATGAAGTCATCGCTGACCCCAAACTGAAACAACATCCTGAAGTACTCTTTTTATCATAAACACTTCCAGCTCAATCTAAATCAATATATACATACAATCTGAAGTCATGATCTCTAGTATAACAGAGACCCAAATCCAACATACCCTTACGGTATCTCATCACATGTTTTGCGGCAACAAGGTGAACACATCTAGGCTCTACCAAATACTGACTCAAGATGTTCACAGTAAAACATATATCTGGCCTGGTATTTTTCAGATACATCAACAAACCAATAATCTGTCTGTACAGAGTAGCATCAACCAATTCTGACGAGGTATCTACCAAGAGCTTCAATTTCGTTTCCATGGGTGTGTACATGGATTTACATTCCAACATGTTAAACCTCTTCATTATTCAACTGCATACTTCCCTTGGTTAAGGAAGATCTTCTCTGGGCTCTGCCAAACTTCAAGATCTAAGAGATAAAGCATTAGGTCTTTCATCAAACTCTGTAGCGAGCTTCTTCTGCAATCTATGATGAGATTTTATTCATCTTGTCAAGAATACATCATATAGTAGTAACATCACTGGCTCTTCATTCATAAGCTTGAGGTAAAGGTTAGAATCATCTTTACTCTTGGTAGAGCCCAAGCTCTTCAAGAAACTGTCAATTATGTCATATCAAGCTCTAGGAGCTTGCTTCATCCTGTACATATCCTTCTTCAACCTGCAGACTTGAGTCTTTTTATCTTCAACTTCAAACCAAATTTTCACATTACATTGTACCAATATGGTACACTTTCTCAGTTGCAACTCAATCTACACAATCAAGTGTTAGATCTATGTGCTCTCTGCAAAGCACTATTTGTCTCATTGCCTGAGAGTATGTCCTCTCCTCTTTCTGCCACTGTTCCTTCTGGAACTGAGACTCTGCACCTGCAGCTGCTCTGAAGCTGAGAATGGCTGCTCCATTCTCACTATGACTGCTGAAATATGAGAGTAACTCCTCTACTTCATCACCACAACAACTTCATCTAAAACAGAGAGTGGCTCAATAACTGATACTGAAGGTAGATCTTCTTCTTTCATGGAGGTAACTCTATCTTTTATTGTAGTCATGTCTCCATGACCCAACTAATCTACTGCACCAACTGCCACTCAATTTTAAATATGGGGATTTCTCCCCCTACATCTCATACTATATATGAATCATGGTTGTTCTGGTTGTCTTCATAAATACTAGAACTATTTCTTCAATTATTGGAGTAAGTGTCTTGTCGTAGTCTTCTCCCTCTTGTTGGGAGAATCCTCTAGACACACATCAGGATTTGCACGTCTACAACATGTTTGCTCTGTTTAGATCAATCTTGGAAGTCAATATTGACTTCTCTTCTAGTCTCGTGGAAGAATCCATATCTTGGTCTTTCTGACTAGCTTCCTTCTTTGTCACTGAAATAAGGGAATCTTACCAAGAGATTTCATATCTCCTAGAAGTTTCTGAAGATACAATCTAGTATTCTCATGGCATCTGTCTCCCAATCCTGGAAGTTATCTCTTCATCGGATCCTTTCTGAGATCAAGCTTACTCTCGATTTCTTCTGTGTCTACAAGGACTTCATCATCTCTTACATGGTATACTTGGTGTTGAATACCAAGTCTAAATATGAAAAGTTGAGTTGGACTTCAAGTGAATTTTGCTTCCTGTCAGGGTGGCTTCATTGTCTTTTGAACAAGTCTATTGTGAGTTATTGTTCTAATGTTCGGTCATCCTTGTTGCCTTCTACTCCTTATAATCAATCTCCATATGAGATACTCTGAATCTCAAAAGATAACTTCTTCATCATCTTCTTTGGTACATGAAATATGTATATGGTCATGTACATAGTCTTATTCATGTCTTATCTAATATGTTGCCTTCTGCAACCTTCACTATAGATTCCTCAGGGTTATCACCTATGACCTGAAACAAGGTCAACAAAACAGCAAGCAAGAATAATATTCTTTTGATAATAGTAAATAAAACAATAGCATGAACAATCATCACAGTAGATCCTTTAGAGCTTTCACTTGTGACATGTCTGAAACAAAAAATCAAAAGTAAGAAATACAATACGAAATGAGATCAACACTCTTCTAGTGTTGTGATCAAACATTCATCCAAGGTAACCTGGAACCAACACAAGAAGTTTCTCCTAGAGGAGATGTTAGTTGTATCTGGTAAATGATTATATTAAGCATTTATCTCAATATGTTCACATGCTAACAAGTGTAGTACTTTTCAAAGACTGCTACCTCAACTATAGTGTTTACTTGTAATGGGGTAGTTATCAACTTTGTCATGTGCAACTTTGAATCTTGTCAACTTAATTAATCAAACCTGGAACCTGGAGTCTTGTCCTCAAGAATGAGTGTGTTGTTTTTATTCCAAGTCTCCTTCACTCAAGATGACAAATGCTTTCTTCAATTTGTCTTTTGTACTAAGACAATATGGTATCTTGACATAAAGTTGGGTTAGAGAATAAACTCTATGATCTCAACTTTAATCCATCTAATACCTTGACTTTCATTTTGACCAAAGGTCAGAATGATGGTCATATAGCTTCCACATGCAACCTAGATCAAAATAATGTCATATCAAATAGATGCATATCAGAATAATCAAACATAGGTTGCATTATTCCTCTGAATGTCTTGGATCTTGAAGTCCTTCTGGATCTATGGTAAGAGATCCCTTCTCTTGCAAATACCCTTTAAATCTTAACAGTTTAAATATATGTGAATACATACCTATGATGGCATTTGCAAGTAGTGGCACCATCTGGTAGCAGCGGTAATAATTACAAACCCTTAAAAACTTCAAGGGTGACTACAATTGGTACTGAAACTACAACTGCAACTTAGGGTTTTATGAGGAAACCTTAATTTTTCAAACTTCAAATTTTGAAATTTTGATCCAGGGGCTAGATGCGTTGAGCTGAGGGGAGTAAGCTGGTGCAGTCAGATTTTTGAAAATCCAAATTTTACCCTTTGCAACTGAGCTTGCAGAAATCTGGATTGGTACTTCTGGTATTGGTTCTGGTTTCCTGGTTTTCTGGTACTTCTGGTTTTCTGGTACCAGTGAAAACTAAGGTTTCACTTTCCGGAAGTTATATCCATTGAAAAAGTGTGCTCAAGATGCCAAAAGCTTCAATAGGGTAGGGCGCACTTTTCTAGATGAGTTTTAGGCAAAACTTCCTCTCCAACAAAAAGCCTTAATTTTCTTGTATGGCAAAAATGACGTTTTTCTTTATCTAGTGAAAGATGCTCTCTTCAGCTTAGCTCTGAAACCATGTTAAGTTTTGAGCTATTATTAGGTTTCTTTTCAATTACTAGATAACAATAGCATAGGTAGGATCACTGAGAGAATCACAATCACAAGATACATAACATTTATCCTGGGAAACCCTCATGGGGGAGAAAACCCAGCAAAAACTTCCTTAATATAGATAGCCAATACAATGCCAAAACAATAAACCAAACACTAGAGAATATCCTCTATTGAGAAATGCATCTCTCTCTTCCTTCTTCCGGCAACCGACAACTGCAGCTTCCTTCAAACTTGCACACTAGATGAGTGAATTGAGTGAGTGATCAAATGAGGCATTGGATTCCTTTATTTATACAAACTGGCAGGTGTTGGAAAGGTGTCTCTTCACTGGACAAGGTCGACTTGTCTTCTGAGTGGTTAAAACCACTTTAAATGGCATAGGGGGCATCTTCTCAATTTGCATAATATATTCAGGGTTTGACCGATCCGCAAAAGGGGAATTGGTCAATTACAATGCCCGACATGATCAATCCACAAAAGGGGATTGATCTAATGAATAATAACTCAATAATAAATAGAATACTCTTTGTAGTTACAATATTTCAACAGAGAATTGTACCATTGCCTTGTCGTTGTCTGACTCTCCATCTTTTATATGGAGAATATGTTGCAAGCCAACTTTTCTCGCAAGTGTGACAACTGCACCAATGGCTCCGATTGGGTAAATGTCGTTGCCCTGTGCAAGTTGGTTGATTGTTGTGTCCAATACAAAACGATATTCTAAACAAACTGTGGGAACTTTTTCCATGATACTTGTTTCGTTGAACGATATAATCCGATCACAATCACCATAGTCATATAATGTTTTCAAAAATATATTAAAATTTGTAATGGATATCCCATTACCTAGCAAGATCTTTTCTGCATGTTTATCGACAAGTTGTGTAGGGATAGTCAGTGTGATTGTCATCATGGCTTCGTTCTCTGTCATGTCAGCACGCACAATGCATCTAGTTTTGTTTGCCTTGTCTAATTAGGTGTTATACACGACCATTATGTCCCCGACGAACACTTGTCCAGTTCGACGATTGTTCAAGCCTTCTATCAATAGTATATTGGGTGTTATAAGTTTAGACTTGGTGAAATTTTTTGAACAGAAAAAGTAATGTGAATGGCAGTCTATATCATTTTTTTGTTTTTTTTTTTGTTTTGGCATAAATGTATAAGTAAATGCACAATTTGGATGAAGTATGCAAGTCAGAGTTTTGTAACCATACCTCTTAGTCTGCAGAGCTTGCACTATGTTGGGCGTTTCACTTGCGCTCGTCGATACTTCTTGTGAAATGCAAAGCATGTGTTGCAGATGACATCAACATATTTATCATGACATAGTTGAATAAATAACTCATGATATTTGTTTGGTAAACATAGCAAGAGCACAATGTATGAATCTTTACCTTTGGCCTTGTCGTTCTGTTGATGTTTACGATGATTGACTACTCATGCCCATGTCACTCGTCCAACTTTTTCTAATGCAAGAATGTGTACATGAACATCAGAACGACTAAATAAGCATATGCATTGTATATCGTGCATAATTGTTCTAGATGTCACATACAGGCTCGAAGGGGATGGAGTATGAAATAGGGTGTCAAGGGATACTCAAAAAACGTGAGGACCCGACGGTCAAATTGTATGTCTCGAAAATGTTGAGTGAAAAAATGTGTAACATGGAACATGGCATGATGGGGGAGTCTGGCGGTCAATCTGTATATCGCGGAACTCTGGGAGTTGTTTGTACGTCACAGATCAATAGAAGCGCAATCTTCAGCCTGCCAGCCCGAGAGTCCGGCTGTCAATTTGTATATCGCGGAACTCTGGGTGGTGTTTGTAGGACACAAAACAATAGAAGCGCAATTTTGAGCCCGCCAACCTGAGAAACCACGATCAAAAAAGTGGCTAAGTATGGAATCGAGAAGCGGTCGATCGAACTCGTGATATAGAATCATGAGTATAAATGTGAACCCGTGAGTCCGCCAACCCGCGCACCTAAACATTTTAAAAAAAAACGACAAAGTAAAGTAACCAGAAAGGGAAAGTAGAGGGGAAAAAAGGGGAATTCAATTAAGTATAGAAGAGGAAAAAAAAAGGGATAATAAAGAGTGGGAAAACAAAAAAAGGGAGGGAAATTCTCGAAAGCGGGAAGTCTCAACAAAGGCCAATTGTTTCCAAATCATCGTTTTCTAGTCCAATATTTTATCCACCTACTCGTTTTGTGTGTTTGATTTACTATCACTATTGGTATACATTTTCGGAGATTGTACTTCAGCGTCCTCTGCTATGGCATATAAGATTTCATCCTCTTGTCCAACTAATTTGTTTCTTTCAATGTAACAATGCAGAAAATACATTGGACATCAAGGTAATTTGGTATGAATAAAGACATGTAAAAAAATATATATAGTTCTATTTATTTCAATGTAGTAGCACAGAAAACACAGTTGACATGAAGATAAGTTATTATGTAGGAAGATATGTAGTATCTACATACAATAAATTAGGTGAAAAGCAGTAGAATAAATATACAGACCATAAATGAAATACAAAACAATGAAATACGAAATAAGAGTAGAAGCATGCACCTTTGTATCTCCTCTTCTACATTTGTGGTTAAGAGTTCTTTGTCTTCTCCAGCGATTCTGTCTGTTTCAATGTGGGAACGCACAAAATACAATGAACATGAATGTAAGTTGGTATGTAAGGGAAAACAAGTAATATGTACATACAGTAAATGAGAATCAAAGGAATAGAATAAAAGGAGTTAGAAGCATGAACCTTTGTTTTTCTTGATCCATGATTGTGGTTATATAGAATTTTTCCTAGCCAAAATATATTACAAGCCATAAAATATTAAGAAGTTGGATGATCCTAGCTGAATGATTTGGTTTTGTGCAACAAAGTATCCAAATATGCTTTGAGACATGGAAATATGATTTTGTAATATGTTTGATGTATATTTCATAATTCAAGTACAAGACAAATTGTATCATGGTCAGACCAGTATGTGTATAAGATAAAGAGGGTGTATTGTGATATGGGCACATTTGACCATACATGATCAATAAGTGTGTTTTGTACATGCTTTATCTTAACCAAAAGAAAGCGGAGGTTGTAATTGCACATGTAGTTTCTCAATTCTTTTGTTATGGCACTATTTTGTAGCATGTCAACAGTAAAGTCTCCTAGAATGATAATGGTTTCGTTCAGATGTAAATGGTGTAATGCATTTGAAAAAACATTCATTATGTTGGCAATGTTGCACGCGGAGCAGCATAGAGATTGAATATTGCAATTTGAAATCCACGGAAAATTACTCTGATAGCATCATCTCAACATCTTTTTCTTCTACAAGAACATTTTGCAAAGGCATGTAGGTACTCATTCTTTGGCAAGGTGCGAATATCATCAAGGGCATGGTGGGAAAGCTCAAGAATTTCCTTATTCAATTGAGACTTTAGATCTCCACTTTGTCACATAAGGTAAAGGGTCGGGATTTTTAATGCTAGAGAAAATGACAACCGGAGTTGTGCACACAACATTGGCATACATATGGTTCAGAGTTTAGAGAAACAATCGGAGCACAATTTAAGAGCAGGAGGGAAAGATATGCCAACCTATATGTAAAGTATACAGCATATGAGTGATGAATAAATACCTAAACATTCTTATTTGCAAATAGTAAATAGTAAACAGTAAAGAACAAATAGGAATGAAACTATGGTACTGAAACTTACTCGTCAATGATGAACGACAGAATCACAGGTCCAATTGCGAGTGCAGGATTTCAACCCTGCAAAGTGCAATAACAGGTCCTAGAACTACCCAGGGTTTTCATTCCAGGTCCTAGAACTCCCACCATATATATCATAATCGTTTCCATATCCACGTCCATTTCCACCATGATTACACAACACACGTCAGCCTTGTGATTATACTTCCTTTTCACCCCATCCTAGGGATCTCATAGTGCAATTTGATAGGTGTAAAATTCTCTCCCCCACCAACAAAATCATTGAACCAATTATCACAGAAGTCTTGATTTCTTGGATCAATCATCACATGCATCTGGGTATTATTGTCGAGACAATTTAGACGTTTTTGGTTCAAGACTGAAGGTTTATACCTTCTTTAAGATCAAAGACCTAAGAGGTGTACTTGAAAAGTAGATCATCTACTTTAGAATCACAATCAACCTTTGTTGAGTATCATCTACTTTAAAATCACAATCAGCCTTTGTTGAGTATCATCTACTTATCTACTTAATCTGCCTATGTTACGGGAGTTACAGATCTCAATGAAAACAAAACCAGAACTTCACCCTGTTTGATCCAATTTCTCTTGTCTTATGTCTCTTATCACTGACCCGCTCTTCAAGTCACCAAAGAAATTGGGTGGTTTCTTCACAGCAATAAAGGTATCATAATGAGGGAAGATATTTTGTCCTTCGTTGAAGATGCACCGCCACTTTGGATGTAAAGGACATTGACAAAGAATTTAAAAGGCAAAACGCTAATGTAAATGCAATAAAGGTGTACCACAACAAGGGAAGGATGGAATGAGATGACAAAGATGAGACACAGAGAAATGACCAGAAGATCAATTAAAAAATTAATAGACATGGTTTTGGGATAACTAACAAGGCAGACATAACTACTAATCAATTATTTTTTAATTGATAAATAGATATTTCCAAAGTAGTTATATTAGCGTGACACAATATACTATAATCTCTAGACAATATCAGTTACGCATTTATATATCAGTCGGATACATCCGTCTGTTGCGCTTTGAGGTTATGGTCTATCAATGTTTTGAATATAATCCAGGTTCAAATCTTGGCAGGCTAGTTTCTCCTGTGAAGATAACCCAAATTCAGATCCTGCTCCTAGCAAGGGTTATCTAGGTTGTGGAGATAGCCTAGGAGGGCTTTGTGCCAATGTTTGATGCCCTGTGGCAGTTAACAAGTAATTTTCATGCGCTTTAGTAGCAATTATCTCATCTTAAGTGATGGTTCCAGGAGCCAATGTCAGTTACAAAAAAATGCAAGAGAATGGAGCCTGGACCCAGTTCCAAAAAATGCTAGAGAAGGAGCCAGTTCCAAGTTTTCTGCCAGAGAATGTAGCCAGGACCCAGTTCCAAAAAATGCTAGAGAAGGAGCCAGTTCCAGGTTTTCTGCCAGAGAATGGAGCCAGGACCCAGTTCCAAAAAATGCTAGAGAAGGAGCCAGTTCCAGGTTTTCTACCAGATATTGCTTACATCATTCAGCTTACCACTACAACCTAGAACATCTCAAACACTAAAATATAAGAGACATAGCAAGCCCATTTTAAAAAAAATTAGAAGATTAACCTAAAGAATATTAAGCACTAAAATAGCAAGCCTAAGATGGAACCCCCTGTAGAAAAGAATCACAAAAAATGACAATAACATTAGTGATACAATTCCCACATGTGGAAAAATAGGTACAATGAAAGCTTATATTTCATGTCTCTACCAACAATCTATGCCACGCTAGCATAGATTTAATCTTTGTGTTTCACTTTCATACAAACCCGCGGTTAAGTATCCTTCGAATCTATATACATAGAGTTTGGCTTCAGTTTAATATACTTCTAATAGACTTTGCCTCTCTCAAAAAAATATATATTAATACACTTTGGCACGTTTTCAATAAACTTTGAAAGTCTCACAATTACTAACTTATGCCCCATTTAAAGGTTAAAGCTAATGAACTAGGTTCTCATAGTTTATCTATCCATGATCCAATAAAGCTAATGAACACGATTCTCATGGTTTTCTCATTGTTTATCTATCCATGATCCAATAACACTATAATGCTTCTTCCTGTGTTCATAGTCCAATACTATTTTAAACAAATACTTTCCACTTTCCACTTTCCAAAACGTTGTTGTGTTAATCCGAAAAAAAAAAGAGCAAGTACACAACGACGATTTCCAAAAATACAATGATTGTATGATCCGCATTATTTCTCGAGCCAAATAAAGAAGTAACATGATTACATCATTTCTAAAACTTCCAGATACAGTTCACAGGCATGAAGGAGTGAAATATTTCGTATCAAAAAATCTATATATCTTCAAAAGACATCATCCCATCTTTAGTCAAATAAATGCTCTTGTAATACCCATGTTTCCCCCAGTTTATAAATATAACTATAAATGGCCAAGAGACTATGGCAGACTAAATGTGTGTGTGAATATTTGATTTGATGAACCTTTGTATAAAAGGGTCAATGTAGGAATTTTTTGTTATTAATGGAAATTTGATATGTGTTGCACAATTGTTGAAAGGGGTGAAGTTTGCCAAGATAGACCATGTATGCTCTGAGAGAGAGGGTGAAGGAAAACCAAGAATGGTTGAGATGACCCTCACCAGACCAGTACCTACTGGGTGTAATTGCTCAATAGTCCTCTGACCCATAAATGAATTACCAATCAGGCTAGTAGTTGGAATGGTTGAGATGACCCTCACCAGACCAGTATCTACTGGGTGTAATTGCTCAATAGTCCTCAGACCCATAAATGAATTACCAGTCATAATGGTAGTTGGAAGGCTATCCTCAAGAGTTAATTAGGGGATGGGGCGGGTTACCCATCTGTAAAGCTTCCAGGCCTGACCACAAATTGGGATTCAGACCCATGCAACCTCTATGGAAAGTTTGCAGGATAAGAATGATGAATAAATCCTTAAACATTCTTACTTGCAAACTGCAAACAATAAATAGTAAACAACGAATACGAATGAAACTATGGTATTGAAACTTACTCGTCAATGATGAACGATAGAATCACAGACCCAATTGCGGGTGCAAGACTTGAACCCTGCAAAGTGCAAAAAACAACTCCAACTGTCGATGCAGGACCCCAACCTTGCAAAGTTAAAGCAAACAAAAGCAAGCAGCAAGCACGAACAAGTCCAACTGCAGGTGCAGGACCTCAACCTTGCAAAATTGAACCAAACAACAAGAAGAAACAACCAACGAACCAATGAAATAGTGAACAAGCAGCAACCAGTGAACCAGTAAAGAATATATGTATCTTCAATGATGACTAGAAGAAATATGAAATATATGATGACCATGCGAGTGGAAATACTTAAACATTCTTACTTGCAAACTGTAAACAGTGAATAACAAACAACGAATACGAATGAAACTATGGTATTGAAACTTACTCGTCAATGATGAACGATATAATCGCAGGTCCAATTGTGGGTGCAAGACTTGAACCCTGCAAAGTGAAAAAACAACTCCAATTGCGAGTGCAAGACTCCAACCTTGCAAAGTTGAAGAAAACAAAAACAAGCAACAAGCAACAAACCAGTGAGCAAGCACCAACAGGGCCAACTGCAGCTGCAGGACCTCAACCTTGCAAAGTTGAACCAAACAACAAGAAGCAGCAACCAACGAACCAACGAACAAGAGCAACCAATGAATCATATGTTTCATATTTCTTCTATGCTTGGAATGCAATTTAGTTATCTTCAATGATAACTAAATTTCATTCCAAGCATAGAAGAAATATGAAACATATGATAGTTATGCGAGTGGCGGTGGACAACAATATTGTCCAAATTCACTGCAACATTGTATGGAAAAATTCGAGGAAAAATTCACTACCTATTTAAGTAAACATTTAAGGTTGTCAGGCCTGTTTAAAGGCCTCGCGCTATGTAAACATTTAAGCTGTCATGCCTATTCAAGAACCTCAAAAAGAGTGTCAATGCTCAAAACTTTCGATATGTAAACATTTCAATAAAAATATAAATAATAAAAAAATTAAAAAGGAGCGTCGATGCTCAAAACTTTCGGTATGTAAACATTTCAATAAAAATAAAAGAATTAAAAAAGAGCGTCGATGCTCAAAACTTAGGATATCTAAATATTTAAAACATTGGGAATAGCGAAGCGCTGGCAAATAAGACTTCAAATCTATACTCCAATGGGATGATGACATATAAGGATTTTTTTATTATATAAAGAATAATGTTTTTAGTTCTCCAGTTCGAATAATAGAGATTATGCAAAAATTTATAGTCAAAGGGCATATTAATATGAAGTCAACGAATTATCGATCGCTATAGCCCCTCTACGCCTTCAACAGGGACTAATAAGGCTTTCCTCCTTCGTTTCAAACTACATCACATTTTTACCTTTTACCTTTACTAATACTTTGAATGTTGGTGAATAATATATCTTCCCTTAAGGTTTAATTATTCGGCCAAAACGTCATGCCCACAAAATTTCAGTGTAGGATCTCCGATATTACCTCTTACACGATTCTCTATATTTGGCCAAAGTTTCTAGAGTCATACTCACCACAAAATGGTGTCAAAAATCGCTCTGCTGCCATACAACCTTGTTAATATATAAGAAGTGTTACATAGAAATCCTTCTTCATCTTATTCTCCAAACGAAGCTGCAAAACTTTCCAAGATAGGTATACGCTGCCATGCAGCCTTGTTAATATATAGGAAGTGTTACATAGAAATCCTTCTTCGACGTATTCTCCAAACGAAGCTGCAAAACTTTCCAAGAAGGACTAGGGATGTTCGAAGATTTTACAAAGTATTAATAATAATAAAAATCTCATGGTTTTCCTAAGTCCGAGCAAAATTAGTTTGAGTAAAATTATTTATAATTAAAATGACTTTATTTATTTTAGAATTAGTTTGAGTAAAATTATTTATAATTAAAATGAATTTATTTATTTTAATTAAAATGACTCTGAATTAATTTGAGTAAAATTATTTATAATTAAAATAGCTCTATTTATTTTAATTAAAATGACTCTATTTATAGAAAGATAACATGACCCTATAATAAAACCGGAATAACAATAGGTTAATCATCATGAGTTCAAATCCACGCTAATGAAGATAGTAGGTGTGTCCTCCCCTAAGTTGGTCCTAGTGGCTTCCTCAAACTAAACTACACCGATTCCACATTGCAACAAAGTCAAGGTATCAAAGGGATGCATGGGCACCACCTTTTTCAGATAGGGTCGATTGTGCAAGTCTCATAGAATGCCTCTTCCTTCATCTTCATGTTTTCCCTTCATCTTTCCATGTTTTTTACAAAAGTTAATCATAAAGAGTATGAATCAATGTTTATGAAGATATGAGGTGTGTCCTCCCTTGGGTTGTTCCCACCCTAAATCTCATGGAGTAGACTGTCATACCCATTTCCCCTCACCCTAAATCTCATATTGTTTAATTATATGATCCCATTTTCCCTCACTGTAAATCTCATGGAGTAGACTCTCATATTGTTTAGTTATATGATCTCATTTCCCCTCCAACTATTTCAATTTGTCATATTTTTTTAGTTATATGATCTCATTTACCTTTCAACTGTTTGAATTTGTTATTATTTTTATATTTCAATTTGTTATATTTGTTTAGTTATATGATCCCATTTTCCCTCTAATTGTGTCAATTTGTCATATTTTTTATTTATATAATTTCATTTCTCCTCCAACTCCCAACTCCAATTATTTCAATTTGTCATATTTTTTATTTATAAGATCCCATTTCCCCTCCAACTATTTTAATTTATTGCACACCCTCACCTCACTATCATGATAAATAAAGTTTTCATATGCCAATATATATCAACTAACTTCTTGAATTTGGTTTTGGTTTCCTTGTTTCTCAAGAAGCCAATTTCCAAAATCCAATTTACAATCTCTTCATCATCTTGAGCATTATAGGTCATGCCCTTTGTTCTCTCGCCCTACATTCAATTTCTCCACTATCCTCTTAACTTCATCACAAAATTCTCTGCTTCCCTTGCCGCCAACTCTACATTTCCTAAGTCCTACTATCCTCTCAAGTAGTCCACACATATAAACAAGGAACTCTTGATACCAATATTCAAAGTTATCTAAAATGCAATGCAGATTCTATCCATCCAACCGAAAAAAAGTCAACATTGACTTTGCTCCATATCCATTAGATAGACGAAATCTGCAATTGAACAAAATCTACAATCGAAAGAAAGATTTCCAATACCAATTGATTAAGAGTCGAATTGGCGTAGTCATAGGAACTCACTCCAAATTCCAACAAGCCCAATTTAGAGGAACATAGTTGTCCTCTATCATAACAAAGCATATACACCCTCCGTCTTAAAATATCTCCCTCTCCTTTTGTAGTTGATTGTGCCAAGCATGGTGTTGTAGACCCTCCTAACTCCTGCCATATATATCATAACCATTTCGAGATCCACGTCCATTTCCACCATGATTACATAACACAACATCAGCCTTGTGATTATAATTCCTTTTCACCCATTCCTAGGGATCTCATAGTGCAATTTGATAGGTGTCAAATTCCCTCCCCCGTTAACAAAATCATTGAACCAATTATCACAGAGGTCTTGATTTCTTGGATCAATCATCACATGCATCTGGATTTTATTGTCGAGACAATTTAGACGTTTTTGGTTCAAGACTAAAGGTTTATACCTTCTTTAAGATCAAAGTCCTAAGAGGTGTACTTGAAAAGTAGATCATCTACTTTAGAATCTCAATTAGCCTCTGTTGAGTATCATCTACTTATCTACTTACTATGCCTATGTTACGAAAGTTACAGATCCATCTTTTGCGCTATGAGGCTATGGTCTACCAACATTTTGAATATAATCCAGGTTCAAATCCTGGCAGGCTAGTTTGTCATGTGAAGATAACCCAAATTCAAATCCTGCTCCTAGTGAGGGTTATCTAGGTTGTGGAGATAACCTAGGAGGGCTTTATGCCAATGTTTGATGCCCTGTGGCAGTTAATAAGTAATTTGCATGCGCTTTAGTAGCAATTATCTCATCTTAAGTGATAGTTCAATGAGCCCATGTCAGTTCCAAAAAAATGCAAGAGAATGGAGCCAAGACCCAGTTCCAAAAAATGCTAGAGAAGGACCCAGTTCCAGGTTTTCTACCAGAGAATGTAGCCAAGACCCAGTTCCAAAAAATGCTAGAGAAGGAGCCAGTTCCAGGTTTTCTACCAGATATTGCTTACATAATGCAGCTTACCACTACAACGTAGAACATCTCAAACACTAAAATATAAGAGACTCTAATAGCAAGCCCATTTTAATACATTTTACAAGATTAACCTATAGAATATTAAGCACTAAAATAGCAAGCCTAAGATGGAACCCCCTGTAGAAAAGAATCACAAAAAATGGCAATACCATTAGTGATACAATTCCCACATGTGGAAAAATTGGTACAATGAAAGCTTATATTTCATGTCTCTACCAACAATCTATGCCATGCTAGCATAGATTTAATCTCTGTGTTTCACTTTCATTACAAACCCGCGGTTAAGCATCCTTCGAATCTACATACATAGAATTTGGTTTTCATTTTAATATACTTCTAATAGACTTTGCCTCTCTTAGAAAAATATATATTAATACACTTTGGCATGTTTTCAATAAACTTTGAAAGTCTCACAATTGCTAACTTCTGCCCCATTTAAAGGTTATTAAAGCTAATGAACACGGTTCTCATGGTTTTCTCACTGTTTATCTATCCATGATCCAATAACACTATAATGCTTCTTCCTGTGTTCATAGTCCAATACTATTTTAAACAGATACTTTCCACTTTCCAAAATGTTGTTGTGTTAATCCGAAAAAAATAAAAGAGCGACTACACAACAACGATTTCCAAAAATACAATGATTGGATGATCCACATTATTTCTTGACCCAAATAAAGAAGTAGCATGATTACATCATTTCTAAAACTTTCAGATACAGTTCATAGGCATTACGAAGTGAAAGATTTTGTATCAAAAAGTCTATATATCTTCAAAAGACATCATCCCATCTTTAGTCAAATAAATGCTCTTGTAATACCCATGTTTCCCCCAGTTTATAAATATAATTATAACTGGCCAAGAGATTATGGTGGACTAAATGTGTGTGTGAATGTTTGATTTGATGAATCTTTGTATAAAAGGGTCAATGTTGAAATTTTCTGTTATTAATGGAAATTTGATATGTGTTGCACAACGCCTGAAAGGGGGAAGTTTGCCAAGATAGACCATGTATGCTCTGAGAGAGAGGGTGAAGGAAAACCAAGAATGGTTGAGATGACCCTCACCAGAGCAGTACCTACTAGGTGTAATTGCTCAATAGTCCTCTGACCCATAAATGAATTACCAGTCTGGCTGGTAGTTGGAAGGCTATCCTCAAGAGTTAATGAGGAGATGGGGCAAGGTACCCATATGTAAAGCTTCCAAGCCTGACCATGAATTGGGATTCGGACCCACGCAACCTTGTTGAGGGAGGCAAGAAAAGAGGTAATTCGAGGACAGAGACAAATCTGAAAGAGAGCAGCGTAGATAAAAACACTCTCCCGGAAAAGAGATGGGAGCATACTTTGACTCTGAAAGTTAACGTAAAAAGTTGAGCAGGAAGTTCGATCTGGTTGTAAGAAGCCATGGGCAGGGTTTGGCTACAAGCTGATAAACGAAGTTGACGAGTGACTAAGGAAGTACTCGTGCATACCTCCTTTCTTGGAGCAGAGAAAACTAGTGGCCAAGTTCCTGTAGGAGGAGGAGAGTAACCTTCGTCCTTCACTGTTGTGGAGCAAGGAGAAAGAATCTCTCTTAGAGAACTATGGTCTAGCTCGGGGGTGGCCAGTGGTAAATCCGTCAAGAGTGACTGTGCCTATGGTTGGGAGGAAACAGGCACCCCTTTCAGCAATTGCTTCACATTTTCCAGTTCTGATAAGTATTTTCATACTCTGTGTATTATATTGGAGGTGATGATGAAATGTACGTGTTTACGATTCAATCTTTCAGTATTTGAACAGTTATTAGAAATGCTCTGTGATTTTTGTAAACTGTTATATCTATATGATCTTTCAATCTATCTCAGTTTTGTTGCTAAATAGTTATGAGATGTGAATCCGCAGGAGAGATAAGGTAGGATTGACTGAAACACCTATGTCTTGCCAACCCTGTGAAGTTTACCTTATCGGGAATGTTAAGTTCAAGTATGTGGGAGAAGGGTGTTTTCCTTCAGACTAACCATCCATCGGACCGAGGGCTCATGCCCGTGTTCTTAACCCGTTGGCGGCAAAAGGATTTGCGCCTAGCCCATAAGCTTTCCCAAAGGACCCATGTGACCAGGGCCTACGAACCCTACGTTAGTCCGAAAGGAGCTAGCTCTTTCGGCTTCGAGACTTGACTCCACAACCCTCCAAAATAGTCGAAGGCCGAAGTTGTGAATCGACGAGGGCCGTCAATCTGGGGATCCAAGGTAGATCTCTCTCAATCGTTAGATCGTATGTAGGAAGGGAAGCGTTAAGCGCTTCGACAAAGTGTTACTTCAGGAGAATAGGAATGGTCTAGCGTCGAAACTCCTGAATGTCTAAGTCGTGAAATTAATCTGGATCGTTAACACTAGAGGGACACGTGTCCACATATCCACAGTTATCCGGAAGCCCGGGTATTCGACGATTTAGAGACGTGCGAGTTTTCCCCAAAGGTTTGCAAGCCATAGTAAACTCTGGCCATAGATGTTAGGTACACGTTGCAATAGATCTGGCATAGTCTGGAAGGAAAGCCGGAGATACACGTCGAAGTTTCGAATGTCGAACCGACGAAGTGACAAGGACCGTTGGACTAACGGGTACGTGTCAAGCGATCCCATGGTCCGGAGACTTTGTACTTCGAAGGAATTTGGCCAAGGGTTTTCAAGGAGTGAAAACCGTCGAAGTCGCAAACGCCGAAATAGATCTCGATCATTGATATGAAGAGAACGTGTGGCGCCATATCCCAGAGTCCGAAGACTTAACTCTTCGAGGGATTTGCGTCGAGAGGATTCGATAAGCTCCGAAGCCGAAGCCGAAGCCGTGAAGTAATGAGAACCATAGATCTATGGATCTACATAGAATTTTATGGACCGTTAGATTGAAGGACTGAGTAGTTATCAATGTATGATGACGTGGATTGATGACATCATTTGCTGTGACATGAACCTGCATTACGCATGCCACGTGTAACCCCCTAATGAGGATACATGTCACCCCCTTGACCCTCGTCGTGTGTTAGCTTCTGGTTCATGCCCACCTGGTCGACATAGCTGGTGACGTGTTTGGATACTTCGACACTCTGGATTTCAAGAGTCCGTTAGTCTGGAGCTGGAGCGTAGAGTGTGGATCTGTGTAAAGACTTGAAGGCTGGGGCCACGTGGAGCAATCTCGAGGCCCTTCGTAACTTCGCCAATTTGACGCTCCGAGGATATCGCATGGTAGAGCAAGAAGTATATTTCCCCTTTTTAACCGTAGGATCTTGACAGATGATGAGGATCGTTGATCCCCTCCATTGTTCGACGATCCGAGAATCCACCGTTCGAGAGGAACGTCGTGCAATATCGCTAGAATGCCCAAAGTCCAAGAGTTCCAAAGTCCCGAAATCTTCACCAAGCAAACCTTTTGGCCCCTGGTTTTCAGCCCAAGGTCACGAAGAAGACTCCGCTAGCTAGTATTAGGCACACAACATGAAACGTAAACTTCAGTTATGTGGAAGTCGAGGGTTTTGCTTAGTAAAGGACCGAAAATAAATCGAAAGAAAGCGAAATTCGAAGCCCCATCCCTTAAAAAGTCCAACTTAGGGTCTGGATGTGTTACAACTCTCTTCTTGAGAGGGGTTGGATGTGTTACAACTCTCTCTCTTTTTGAGATTATTTCAAAAGACAAATGCACATGTAACATGAATTACATCTTTTCTACAATTTCCAAATTCTTTTTATAGATATTAAAAAGTGAAAAGATTCCATACCGAAGAATTATATATTTAAAAAAAAACATCATCCCATCTTTACACATTTCGATGTTATAGTAATGATCTTACATTGCACATGAGAGACAACATACCCATCACAAGCTTTAAAAAAGACAAAGACATGGTCAGATCATTCTTAGAAAACCCTACAAAAGACGAAGGATATACTAAGAAACAAATTCATTGCAGATATGTTGTACAAGTCTATATGAAAGAAATATAGATTGACAAGATGAAAGTATTCTTGAAATAGGTAGATATAATGAAAAAAAGGTGATATACAAACTATATATAAAACAACACCAGATTGTAAAAACCAGAATAGAATCATTAACAGGGCGTGTACAAATGTTATATAGGAAGAACGTTATCAAATAGGACCATCAACAGAGCCTATACAAATGTTATATATATTATATAGAAAGAACTTTATCAAATAAGACCATCAAATAAAAAGACTGCATCATAATGAAAAGTGAAAATAGATGCCAAGCACCCACTTCCCAAAAATTTTATATAAGAAGAAGTTCATCAAATAGGGCCATCAATGAAGTAAGATCAAGGAGAACCTCCGTCACGGTGCAATAAATGCTAAGCACCCTCTCCATAATTTTATAGCACTAAAAATACAGAAAATCCAGAGGATATATGTAACAAAAAGTTATCTTATTACAGACAAGTGACGAATGAGAGAGGATGCAAATAGAAAAATTGGCCCCGTTGAGAAATTAGACCTATGAAAGACATAATTGAAAGCATCCATTTAAGATATAAACATGAAAACACATATAAGCAAAAGTAATGCTATCCATTTTATGAAAACACGTATAAGTAAAAATAATGCTATCCATTTTAAGAAATAAAAAATGGAAACCTATAAAAGCAAAACTGATGAGAATAACAGGTCCTCAGCTCTCATAGCTTAGCCTTCATCGGTGGAATCAAAGTAAGCTCCTTCAAGGTAAGCCCCGGCATTAATTTAATATGTATGCCACAGAATTAATTTAATTTAATATTAAAGTCGACAAGTGAACACACTTTGACAATGGGGCTGAGTTCGGAAAGAATTTGACAATGGGGCTGAGTTCGGAAAGAAAGAGACGAGGAGATCTGTCTTAATAACTAACTCACAAATCACTGAGTGAAAATAATAAAGAAAAAAAAACAACTCACTCCCAAGCGAAAGTGTTAAACTGAAAAAAATATAAATAAGACAACGAATTTATCTATTTAGTGAAAATGAGAGTAACAGTAAGGAAAAAAAATGGAGAATAAGAAAAAAAAAATGTGTTTATCTACTTCTCAAATCGCTCAACTGAATTAAAATTTCAAATCGCTCTCCAACTAAAACTGAAATTTAAATTGACAATTAAAAAATTAACTCTTTTGCATTCCTAAATTAAAATCAAAATATGACTGTCCTCCACACCGATGATGACTGTCCTTGGATAACTCTTAAAGAGGACATGTTATGATAAGTTTTATACAAAATTAAAAAATTAAGTCACTTACACTCCTAAATTAAAATCACAATAAGTTAAAGTCACAATAGAAGCCAATAATGACTGCGTCACTCGACATTGGCAATTAACAACTTTGACATTGGCCTCACTTTAAGAAACTCAACATTGGCAATTAAAAACTATGACTGTATGACTGTCCGAAATAGAATGATAAGTTTTACAGGCTAATGAGAAGTTATAGTAAATTAATATATAAAATTTGTTGTACTATATAGTTTAATATAAAATTACAAAACATAGAAGGTTTAGACTTTGTATCATGTAAATTAATATACAATTCATTGTAATATATAAATTAATTACGCCGAAGGCGTTCTTTTAGGGGGAGTTCTCTCTCGCCCTTCCATCGTCTGTTCATATCCATTGGCAACCCGCCACATGTTTTTATCTACCACGTGTTTTTCCCGCTCCATCGCGTCAGTGCCTGTTGTTGCCTTCACCGATACGCTACAGCCTTGTTCATGTAGGTGGCGTTGTAAGGTTGTACAAAGATGGATCCATCTAGCACTGGAATGGTGTTCCAGTCCCTTTCTCTGAGGGTGCCTTCGTCGATGGCGTCACTTCCATGGACATAACACTCGAATATTTTGAAGTAGAGCTGAAAGAAGTTAAGTTGAAGGAGGACTACTATGTGATGGATCCCATCAAAGTTGTTGAGATGGTTCACGAGAACACTATTTGTGTGGCAGCCCTCTTGGGTTCCACTTACAATGGAGAGTTCGAAAATGTCAAGTTGTTGAAGATATCCTCCTGTATAAAACAAGAAAACAAGGTGAGCCATCAAATCTCCTTCAATGTCTCTGTTCATTTAATAGGACTGACCAATTCCACCTATATGCAGGGTTGAAACCACTAAATCTTGTATTTGTGGTCATCACCATTGATTGTGTGGATCGTTGCAGGTGAGACACGCCCATACATGTGGTGTGGCAAGCGACGGATTTATTGCACTGTTCCTCTACTTGGATTTGGAATGGGATTTCCAATTGAGTGGTGTTTCTTCAGGAGGTTCAGAGGATCAAGGCAAAGCATGTAGATGGCATATTGTCTATCATGAATGACCGTGTCAAGGGAACGTTGAAGGTCACACGTGCATTTGGTGCAGGTTTCCTCAAGCAAGTTAGAGATTATCCATTCAGGAATTTACCCAATGCTCAATGTTACATCAATCTAGGGTAAACTTTAAAATTTATTTTATTGAGATTGTTGATTTCATATGAATTTTAGAAAAATGTAGATTTTCACATAACCTGCCACCTTGTCGTTCATTGTAAACACCATACTATGTTGTGATACTCTGTCATTTTCTCTCACATTCGAAGCCATTCCTCTACGATACAATTTGCAGCATCCGTGGAGAAAAGAAAAGGGTTCCATAACAGGTACGTCTTCATCGAATTTACCATTGGATATCTCCTATGTTTAAGCATGTTCATGAAAGAGCATTAGCATATATATGATTGAATATTCCAATAGCAAGGTTTCTATATGATTTTGTCTTCATAGCCACCATAACATAATTGTTGTGTGAGGAATTCGAATTGACTGAACAGTGTGTTCTTCAAGAAATTTATAAAAAATAGTGACAGACACAGGACTGATAAAGATACAAGGTTTTCATTCTTTACACAATATATTGTCTCTAACAAGTGTTTTAAATACATTTGAAAAAAAATTGTTCATAGCCATAACAATATATTGATATGTGAAGAATGTGTCACACAGGGGAATTTGCGTACAGAGTTTATATAAGTTTGAAGTGCACAAAATTTAACAGTGGAAATGGCAGTTCGTTTTGTGCCCTATGGGATTGAGATAGCTAATTTACATCCTGAATGCCAAGGAATTCTCGAGAGAGCAGGCTGGCTTGAATTCTTTTCCAAGTTCCAGGACCATAATGTTGAGGTTACAAGGGTTTTTGCCCAGTCATTTGATGGAGAATGTGCCCAAGTAGGTAACCTAACAATTCATATCTATGAAAACTCATTATCACACGTTATTGGTCTACCCCAGCAAGGAGAGAAGTGGTTTAAAAAGAAAGCAATTGAAGAAAAAACTTGGACTCCCTTTCTTAGCAGGTCTAGGCAGAAACCTAATTGGGCAACTGGTGTTCCAAGAAGTTCGTTGAAAGATCCCTGGAAGGATTTGGTTTTTCTCATTCAAAAGTATATAACTTGTGAAGGGAAATACAGTCTCATGTTCTTATATCATATACGCCTCCTCTTGCATTTAAATAATGAAAAACCTATTAATATGCCATATTATTTACTCAACGGTTTGACAAAGATGGCTAAAGCCATTCAAAAGCAACCTAGGAATGAAGATAGAATTCTCTATCACCATGTCTTAATAAAGATGATTGTACTATATGAACTACATAAGAATGATACAACTTGGGAGCAATATCTTGCTAACAATGGTTTTACAGACGAAACCATTAGAGAAGATACTTCAAGCAAATTTGAAGAAGAGGAGAAAAATGACTCTGTTCAGCCAAGTAAATTACAGGAAACAACTTTCATGGGAAAAAGAAAATCAGAAATAGAAAGGCCTGCAAAGAAAACAATCACATACCAAAGGAGAATCACTAGAATCATGGCTAAGGAGCTCAATAAAAAGAATGAACAGAGCAGTGAACGGGAGGAGCAAGTATTTACAAAAATAACAAAGAGACCAAGAACAAAATTCTCCACTCCTCAAACTACATCAACATTGGAGGTTGATGGACATAAGCAAATTTTGTATGACTATACAGAGTCCTTAGAGGTTGGTCAAGTCAAACCATCCTCATTTGTTGCAGATGAGAGAGAGTCATCACCATATGAGGACAGAGAGTTTTCCACTTTCACTACTACTGCTCAAAAAGAGACCTCCATGCTGTCTCAAGAACCTAAACAGGTAAAATCTTCTACTACGTTTTATGAATCAGATATGAATAAAAAGAAGAAGAGGATTTGGAGATTAAAGAAGGAGATTGAAGAGTTACAAGTGTTGGATAGATATATTAAAACATAAAATGAAATGCTTACAAGACAAAGCATGGAGGTAATTGAGGAAAATGGCAGGCTAAAGGAAGAGAATGACATATTGCAAAAAGAAAATGCTTTGTTGACCAAACAAGCATATCAATGGTACAAACAGAAGTTGGCACTGAAATTAAAAAATAAAATTCTCAAGGTAAAAGTTTTAATGAAAAAGCACAAGAATCTAATTCACAGGGGATCCACATCTAATGTGGATGTTTTGTTGCAAGCAACATGGGCTATCTAAAAAGTGGACAGAGTAATACAATTTTGAGCATAAATTGCAGGAAGAAATGCAATGGCTTCTCCTTGGGGGAGATGTTGGGTCTCAATTTTGTCATTAAAAAGCAGCATAAACCTTCCTTATATCAACCATATCCATCTCCTTTTTCCTCACTTTTGTGCATTTTGATTAAATTGTCATTCATTGAGTTACTTGCAGACATTTTTGGGCAAAATGAAGACATGGGTTTTGATCCCTGGGTTCACTATATGGTTATTTACCTCTTGGATCTACGAAAGCTCAAACAGAAGGGTTTGGTCAACACGACGGTCAACATTGCACTAGCAAGGAAATCACGCACCAACAAAAATATGCACCTCTTCTAAAACGGGTGACTTGGGCATGCATTCAACTATTCCAAGGATCGAATTGGATGTATTCAGATGCTAAACCAAGGATGTAATTAATCCATAGAGGATTGATAGCTTAGTTAGTTTCATTTTGGTTCGTATAAATAGCTAGAAGGAATGGAGACTGGAGGAGGGGATATTAATGGATGTAATGTTGGCAAAGATGTTGTAATCACAAGAACTCTGCTCAGCAGATAATACAAGCATTTTTTTCCCGAATGGTGGTGATTTAAGAAGTTCTTAGCATATGATTTTAATTGTAGATTTCTTTTGGAAGAGGAAGTTCCCCCTCATTTCAGAAGTAAAGCTACACCTATTCTTTTTCCTTTTCTTTATTTATGTTATTAGTTTATGCTCTTTTCTGATTCAAGTATTTGTTTCAATAGTGTGTGCTTCTATTTCAACTTTTTGGGTGAAGTGTTTAATTTGTAGGACAAAGTTTCTCTTAGAGAACCCTCTCAAACAAATCAAGCCTTATAGATTAGGAACAGGGTTCCTGTGACAACAAAGTAATTAACATTACAAAGAATTGTTGTGACCTGATTGTTTACAAAATCCAATCATAAGGGTATTTGATTCAAAGAGTAATCAAATCTTAGGAGATCTGAGTCTATTGGCAACAAGTACGAGAATTACCAGCAACAAAAAATATGCCTAGGTTGTTGTCCTCGATGCCTCTGCCGCTATATAATTGGCATAAGTATCAGAAATTGGAAGCGAGATGTTTTTGAACTCTGGTCACAGAGGGTGCATCGCAATTTTCCTCCCATCGAGGAATACGAGGACCTTACCCCACACCCCCATGTACTTATTCAGAACCCCAAATCTAATTTTGTTGCAGACTCAAAGCGATTTGCACAGGTGGAGCGTGTTGAGACATGGTTGGCCGATAAAGGTAGAAAAATCTGATTTGTTGGTCTCCATGGCATGGGGGCCGTTGGTAAGACTTTTCTGCTTAACACCATCAACGACAGTGAGAAGGTGAGCAATTCATTTGAGCTCATCATAAAGGCAACAGTCTCCAAAAACCATATCTTATATCTGCAAGATTGCGTTGCCGATAGATTATCCCTGAAACTTCCAGATAAATCCAATTTTCAAGGGCGAACAGAGAGATTACGCTCTTATTTAAAGAATAGAAAAATTCTTCTTTTGTTGGATGATATGTGGGCGGACGATTGAAGAGCTTCAAAACCTAGGAGTATCTATCAATGATGCAGGTTTTAAAATTTTTTTGACGCCTCGGGATAAAGAATTTTGTGCAAGAATGAATGTGCAAGAGACAATAACAGTGGCTCTTGCAACACGCAGACCTAGCTGGAGATAGCACGGGGGGGAATATAGCTTACAACTTGCTTTCGAACATGCGAGGATGCTAGCTTTGATGCCGATGGTCCCGCTCCCATTTATGTTTGTGCCTATGCCGTGTCCTTTGATGGATATCCTCAGTTTCCATCAACACACGATGGGCCTTCTAACTCCGAGATGGTATTGTTACAGGATTTTTGAAGGTTTTCACATGATCAGATAAGAGGAAACCAACAGTTCTCTGAAGTGGTTTCAGCTGGAGCATAATTTCATGTTGGCATCTGAGGGATCCACCACTAGAAGTCCCTTGTCCGTGCTTTTTAACCTTCAGTTGTGGCTTCCCAGAAATTATATATTAGTGATGTATGATTCATCTCTCCACGTGTGCTATGCTTCACCGACTCCAAGCCCAAGCAGCGGCTTCCAGGTTTCTTTTTCATCCCTGTATGCCCGTTGTTTTCAAAAACAATTCCAATCCCTGTTCATTTGTCTCTAGCTTACTCCCATGGAGTTTCATGTGATTTTATTCTTATGGGTTCAACAACTAGAAGGGAGGGAGGGGAAAACCGAGTTTACGATGTCCCTGTCACATCATCACAACATACCACTATTGTTTAGCAATTCAGATAAGGAAAAAAGCCTATCCAACGGGACTGACCAGGAATTTCCAATCCAATGCCTGGTTCTATTTTCACTCTATTATTTTGACATCATTAACAACCCTATATTGGGAGTTTATTTTCTTTTCTTCCATGCAGATTTGAATATTTGATAACCAGTGTTACTTTCCTTCGTTTTTTCCATCTAACTTTGGAAATAATTTACATCATTTTATATGCGAGCTGGTTCTTAGTTTTATTTTTGAATATATTTCATTGCTTTGAGTTTGACACCTTCTATATTCAGAAAAATATAGATTAAAATTACTACTTCGAGACTATAACAAAGCTCCTTGTGGCCACTTGAATTTCAACGCTTTAAATTCGAGACTATAGCAAAGCTCTTTCATATTCCTTTTTTCCACAATTGAATTTTAAAGGGGAGACTTTGAATTTTGACAAAGATGAAGTTTTATGCATGAGTTTTTTTTCTAGAAGTTAGGTTTCAATGCATCATTATTTAACCAATTCACTGCTATGACATTCATAGAAGTTAGGTTTCAATGCATCATTATTTAACCAATTCATTACTATGGCATTCATATAGTTGAAGTTTGGTTTTAAAGATTGTCAAGTGAAGCCATGTCGCTATACCCTACTTTTATCTTAATATGGTAGAATCATACTTGAAGGGTTGTTATGTTAATCTTAGTGCAAACCCTGTTCTCAGCCTTCATATTTTCTGGGATGTAGTTAGTAGTTCCACTAAATATATAAGCTAAAGTGTTGTTCATGGAAGGATTGGTAGAAATATTTCATTATGTTATCTCGATACATCCTCAGAAGGACCGATTATAATGAATTTCTTGGAGGTCAACTTCATTTATAGGTGTTCTTTGACTGATAGGAATCAAATCATATTTTCTAGCATCAATATTTTGTCCTTGTCACTAATTTTATTATAGACCTTAACAACATTCTATGTCAATAAATCAAACTTATAAAATAAGATTGTAAAATAAGCTTATTTAAAATGTATCCATGAACCAAACAGAGGAATGAAATAAGAAAAAGAAAACATTCCTCTGTAATATCTTTCCTGCCAATAGATCTAAAATACAACCAAAACCCAAACTGCCAGAAGACTCTAACTATCGTTGGCCTTTGAAACTCTAGCAGTGGCACCCGACGTCAATCCAAAAAATTGGACATTTCACCGCAAACCTACAATATAGGCAACTACTTCCTGCATCCACAAACATGAATTTAATGAAAATTTGCATCATCATTGTCTCCATCTACTTGAGATTCGAACATGCTACCAAATCCTAAAGAACTCAAGGCGCAAGGCGCCTTGAGGTGTTGCCTAGGCGCCTTGCGCCTTTCTGGGTGCCTTGCACCCTTGCTTGGCTCGTTGCCTTCGCCTGGCTTGACGCCATGCTTGCCTCATAGCCCAAGGAGAAATCCAAGGAGAATATTCAATTCTTAGAGAGAAAAGCTTTGGATGGGTATGTAAGCATTGCTTGTCGGGAAACCCGAGGTAAGCTAGTTCAGAGTTAAGAGCTTGCCGAGGAAGCCCGATGTAACCTAGCTCAGAGGTAAGACTTTTTCAAAAGGAGAGGACAAGCCTTCCTAAAGGGGGACAACCCTAGGGAAGCTCATCGCTCGGGTTACCTTTAGGGCAACCCTGTGCTTGTCCCCGGGCCCGAGGTATCCATTCTCCCCTTACTCTTTCTTAAATGAGACTAAGAGAAGGTGTTGGATAGGTTGCAGACAGGAGAATACGAGATATCCACAAGGAGGTGCACATATATTTAAAAATAGATGCGTTGGATTGGAACAGAGCTTCACGACCTTCCGAGA
>JZKD02S1770507.1:211967-224027 GCA_000966675.3 Picea glauca
AATGTCACACAACTATACATAATATACCTACATATGATAATATATCAACACTATATACTAACACTACATATAGGCTGCTCAGAAAGTATTGCAGAGTAGATGTGTGTATTTTAAGATGCTAACAATGGCGACAAATCTGTTCCAAAAAATTCATTTTATAATTTTAATCCAAAATTTTATAATTGCTCTTTCATGTAATTTTTTTACTTATAAGCATGTTATAGGTTCATAAGCATGTAGCTTTTAGTGTCTCGGATCAAGTTTTACAATCAAAATGGTGAGAAGTTGTATAGTTAACATGTAATCTTAAGTAATTTATATACTAATAATTGTATTGCTTTGTCTTGTTAAGGAGCTCATACTATAGGACTTTATCACTGCAATGGGTTTTCAAACATAATTTTGAATTTTTCATCCTTGAGTCAAGTTGATCCCACTATGGATCCTTCTTATGCCATGCAATTGCAACAAAATTGTCCCATCGATGTAGATACTAGTGTCGTAGTAATCATGGATCCACTAACTCCCACACAATTTGATAATCTTTACTACTAGGATCTACAATCTCATGAAGGGCTATTCACTTCAGATGAATTCCTATTCACTGGCTCTCCTTCTTCAAGTACTATGAATAAATTTGCAGCGAGCGCATCTTCTTTTCAAACTGATTTTGTTATTGCCATAACACATCTTGGTCGAACAACAATTGAGACGGACAACTAACGTGAAATAAGGCGAAATTTTTGTGCCTTCAATTCATAGTTTGATGTTACCTTCATTTCACTTATCATAGTGGTTTCATATTTCTCGTTTGCTAACGTCTAAATAAGATCTTTCAAATAGAATACATGTTGATGGTGTGGCTGCAACTATGAATATAAGATTTCACAAACTCATGATGAAGTATATGGAGACATATATGTTTAATACCAGGGTTTTAGATCCATCTCCTAAATGGTTTTTGTGAGCTTGTGATAAGTGTGTACTATGATTTTTGACATCAACATTCTTTTATAATAATTAAAAAAAAAGTTTATGCTCATTCTTTTATAATAATTAAAAAAAAGTTTATGCTCCTGATAAAGTTAGTGTGTATTTTTCATTATTGTATTGTTCTTGAAATCTACATTATGGATATCCTTCCATAGTATGTGCATTAAAATTGACCCAACTAGAAGACACCTTTCTAATATCAATTTTCCAAAAAAAAAAACAAATCTCCTAACCTTTGAACAACATAACCATTCTAACATTTGAACACATAACCATTCTAATTCACTTGGGAATTCTCTTTCCCTGGCTTCAAGGGTATGTTAAAGGTTGTTTTCATAACAAATTATGATTCAATATGTGGGTAGCAAATAGCTTTAGATGATATCTAGAATTAAAAAATGTACACATCTTTTATTTTTTCTATATACTTGGAAAAATTTATTAAGCCATTCACTTATTTATATTATTTGTTTTTTCATCATCTATTCTCTCACTAAATATGATGGTCATAAAAACATATGTTACTATATTATTTGTTTTTTCATCATCTATTCTCTCATTAAATATGATGGTCATAAAAACACACGTTACTTAATTTTTTTCGGCGTTCCCTTCCCCCGGTTCGAGGGTATGCTAGTATAAAATTTAAGTGTTTGACAATTGATTGCAATATACTTTACAAAATGCTCTTGAGTATAAAAAGTAAAAATAAAACTCTACCCAAAAAAGTTGACAAATATATGGACCACGAAAAAACAAATAAAAAAATAAAAAAAGGAAAAAAGTCCCTCATTTAGCAACCATAAAAAACTATGGATTTGTATTTTGGGTACAACCACTCTAACCAGTTTATGCTTGCATCATGGGACACATTTATTTCCAATGTAAAATATTATAATCTATTTGTCAAAAAAGTATGATTGATGATTGAAATTTATTTATTTTCTAAAATAAGTCAAAAACTAATCCACTCACCTACCTTGTTCTACACACGAGGTACAATTGCAGCCAACAATGAGCAGTTTATGCCACAACGGGAAGAATTATGATGTTTTATAGGATTGCACCGCACTGGGAAGTCAAGCACCAAAAGTACGATTGATGATTGAAATTTATTTCTTTTCTAAAATAAGTAAAAAACTAATCCACTCACTTACCTTGTTCTACACACGAGGTACAACTGCAGCCAACAATGAGCAGTTTATGCTGCATCGGGAAGAATTATGATGTTTTATAGGATTGCACTGAACTGGGAAGTCAAGCACCGGACTAAAGAAGGTGATGCTCCTCAACACATAGAGAGGAAAAAGAACAAAAACAAACTCTAAGGAACCCTGAGAATCAATATTGCAGCAACACACGGAGAGGAAAATGGATGACATCAATAAAACAAATTTATTTCTTGGAACCCTTGTGTTCTCTGAGATCCTGGGAGGGAGCTCTTAAGAATGTGCTACTTAAAATCATGGGAAAACACACATGAATGGATGCAAAAGAATTTGTAAGATACTATGCAATACAACTAGCTCTTAGCTTGTACGATAATTTTAGTGGACAAATTAAATAACCCAATCCTGAACAAATTTTATAAGCGGCAAGTCAAAGGAACCTTAGAGCCTCGAATTTACAGCCAGAGACAAAAAACCCATCAAACAAATCTAATTTACTCGTTACATTTTTAGCTTCATCACATTAACCCCCCATCCACACACACACACACACATATGTATGTATGTATTTGAGGCTGGAGTGCCTATGTGGTTATTGGGGTGGTGATCCGGGATGTAGAAAGGTTAGTGCACCTATCTTTGTAAAATGTAATCACACTCAAATTATTAATAAAATCGCATCGCTATGCACAAATCAATCAGACAAAAAGAGACGGGGGGATAAACTCCATCTAAAAAGAGAAAAGGGGGGCTAAAAAATTATGAAGAGGGGCTAAGCCAAGGGAGCTCAATCCCAAGGGAATATTTTATTAATATTTATGAAAAGTATAATTTATGGATATTTATTTATCCTAAGTTCTCGAGGGATGGGAATGAGTCCCCAAGTGGCTAAAGTTGGTGTTGAAGGTGACAAGTGTCCAATTATGACCATGCAATTATATTGTTGAGCCTTAGTGTATTTTGAAGGGGGGGATTCACTCATTTTCATCAACATTCAAACCATCTAAACTGGGGGAACTTCCATTACCTTTCCAACAAAGAAAATCATGGAAAGTGGTTTCCATCTAGTAACTAGGTGAGAGATTTTGTTGTCGAAGAGGGAGGTTGTTAGGCCCATAAGATTTTCTCTCCAGGTGAGAGATTTGTTGTCATATAAGCAGTCTGTTAGGCCCATTAGCATTATGTAATGTTCCTGATCCAGGACCCTTTGTAATTGTACGTATAGGCTGGTGAGCCTATTCAATAAGTTTTGTCGGTATGTGCACTACGTTTTGATGTTGGGCACAAGTCATATTATTGTGCACATTAGTAAGTGAGTGGTAGTGATTTGGAAAGTGTGCAAAGTCAAATTATATACGACTAAACATATATTGAGGTCGGAGTGCCTGATGTAACATGCTTGTAGGCTGGTGATTCGTTGGCACTTGGTTTTGGTGATGTGCACACTAGGTTTTGTTGTTGCACGCACCTGTCAGAATAATGCATGGGAATGTGATATCAAAGATAGGGTGCACATAGTTATGTGTTCCATGCACCCGAGTAAGTGCGCACATTGCACTATATTGCACACATTGGGTTAGCGCGCAGAGAAAGGAATGAGGCAAGTCAGACGCAAATAGGCCTATCCATGTAATTGTAATCATAAACATTAATATAATATAATCACTACGCGCTGGATGACTCAAATGGAAATGAGATGGAGGGCCCACTCCACCGAGAAATGGAAAAGGGAGGGAATATTTTAACATTATTTTATCCTAAGTTTTTGATAGGAGGGAAGCAAGTCACCAAGTGGCGTAAAGCTACTTTAAAAGGTGACAAGTGTCAATTAGTGGCCTAAGGCTGCTTTTGAGGGTGACAAGTGTCAATTAGTGGCCTAAGGCTGCTTTTGAGGGTGACAAGTGTTAAGAGGGAGGCATGTAATATATATATTATTGACTGAAGAGGGATTATTGACTACGTTGGGGGGATTATTCATCATTTGGGGGATTTTTTCATGTGACAGGATCTCATGGATAACATGGGGTTGGACTATATGGAAAATAAGATTATTACTATGTCTTCTTGAAGAAGCCTGTAGGGAGTTGCGGGAGTTGGAATTCAAGTTCAATGGTGAAGACGGGTTAACTGACTTGGAGCAACCTCTTGGGAGGCTAGCTATTGTGGAGTGGTCGACAGACCTGGAGCAACCTCTCAGGAGACTAGTTGTTGTGGAGTGGTTTTCATACCCGTGAGCATACTCTCAGGTGAGAGTGTTGTTGTGAGTCGTTCTCTGAAGTGTTGAGCATTAGACATAGGGTTCAAAGACTTCGTATATGACATGTTGTTGGTAACCCCGGTAAGGGAAGTGGTGTGGTCAAAGGACTGCATGAGCAGAGAAGGGGCACACTTCCTTGGGTGTGACAGGTGCATGGGGAACAAGGAACTATGGGCTAGTTGCGTCAGCAGGCATGAGAACCGGGTAAATTGTTGGGTATTAGACCTTGAGTTATCTCTTGGAAACCTTTTGCCTTGGTGGAGTTGAGCCCTAGCTCGGGGGTGACCTGTCACTTAAATTTTATGAGTGACAACGTCTAAGGCTGGGAGGAACGTCTAAGTCAAGGTTGCAGTTGGTGACTCTTTATAAAGATAAGTGTCTGTTATGAGCTTATTCTATTTAATGCACTTATTGTTGATACTGTATGTATGGGTTATTTTCCTGTATAAGAATTGCATATGAACGTTGTGGTTAATTTCGTTACTGCATATATGTGTTCATTCCTTATATGTTGTTGCACATGCGAAGTATGACAATTGTTATATATTCCTGCTTGTTAAATCATGTGATATGGTTATGACGAACCGAGGTATGGTAAATCACCATGCATGCAGTGGAGAAGTCCGTGTGCACATAGGCGATAGAAATTGCGTGCATCATTGGAATGAATGGGTGTGCAATAGTGAAATGTGTGTAGAGTGGTTGCGCGCACCACAACACATATGTTCTCTGAAGGGATATACGCGCAACAAACTTGATATTATTCCAGTATTATAACTGTATAAAAAGAAGTATATTTGTAGGGTGAGATCCAATTATGGGTCTGGGCGTAGTACATAAGATTGTGCGCATATATTCTAGCCTACTTGTAACCTGGAATGTTATAAGTGGTAACCACACACTAAGATTTTGAGATAGCGTTGTCCATTGGTGAGACTGGGCTGCTACAAAGACTGCTAGAGTTTTGAAGAAGAAGTATCACACTCAGTCTGGGAGGATGAGGACACACAATTTGGTGTCAGTGCGATAGAAATTGAGGTATGAATAGGGATGGTGTGCAACAAGCATTGCGCGCATCACATCCAGTTATATTGCCCAGACTTGTGTTATAGAGTATTGTGCGGTATATAAATGGTGTTTTATGGAAATTTTCTAAGGCTAAGTACAAAACATTGTGTCATCAAAGTCATATCAGATGGTAACGGGACTTAGTGGGGAGTTGGGTATGTTACAGAGTGGTAACAAAGGGCTTTGGTTCAACACTGGACTTGTATGGGCCGAAGAATAGTATAAATAGATGTGTGCTCTAAGAGTTAGTGTCATGTAGTATAGAATTAGTGGCGCAGGAAACCATTGGTGCGTGGTAAAATACATGGGTGCATGAGTTCTGAGGGAAGGACTTTGAAAAGATGGTGCAGAGTTTTGTGAAAACTATTTTCATAAAATTCATCTAACGGATCTTGTTGTCTGCACATTTTGTAGATATATTAGTGACTAGAACAGACAGAATTAGTGCAGAAGGTCAAAAACATGGATGATGCGCAAAAGACTTACAGTTCTAATGATGAATTCAAGGATTTGTATGCTGGTTTGGGTATTAAAGTTACAAAATCCAAGGAAGAGAGCATGAAATTAGCTAAAACCATAAATAAATTGCAAGAAGATGTTCAGAACTATAAAACTGATAATGAAAGGCTTATGAGGGCCAAAGAGAATCAAGATGACATCAATGTCAGACTAATGTAGATTCTGGACATAATAGAAAAGAAAATTAATAAGGGGACATAGTTGAGTAGATCAAGAAGGCGCATATCTCAAGATGAGAAAGGAAAAGAAGAAAGAAGTTATTGTAATCATTCTCTCGGGAAAGAGTGCAGTAGTTCAAGTCCATCTCCTAACAAAAATCATAAGAGAAGGACTGGGGTGGGCGAACTATGGGGAGAAATGAATAAGATAAAGCCTCCTACCTTTGATGGTGAGTACAAGAAGGAGGAAGACACAAAGATTTGGTTGATGGGTATGAGGAAGTATTTCCAACTGCATAAATACTTTGCGCAGGCGGAAGGGAGAATTGTTATTATCAGCTTAAGGGAAAGAATCAATGTGGTGGGATCAGTATGTGCAAGTGCAATGCATTGATGAGAAGAAAGTGACCTAGAGAGAGTTCAAGAGATATTTCCAAAAGAAGTACTTAACCAAGCGGTACTATGACAATAAAATGAAGGATTTATTCGAACTTAAGATTGGGAGCATGACAATTGATGAGTATGAAAGAAGGTTTTTGGAGTTGTTGAACTATGTACCTTTTTTCAAGGGAGAACAGGTGAGGATACATAGATATTTGAGTGGGTTACCCTCATTTATTAGTGATAAGATACAATATGATGACCCTAAGACATTGGAGGAAACCATACGACGCGCTAAGTGTTTGTATGAGCAACAAAGGGGAAGATAGAATTTCCAAAGGGATTGGGAGGATAAGATGAAATGCAAAGTAGAATAGAGGAAGAAGGGATTTAAGCCCTCGATTTTCAAAGATAATGCGCAAGGACAATCAACCCTCCTAGAGTCCATAATGTTAGATAAAGTGGGAAAACATTTATGGTGGCATCAACCCTTGCAGTGTTGGGGTTGTGGCGGGAATCATATGCGCAAAATTTTTCTACATGAGAGTGATAAAGCAAGGAATGCACGCAGTGTTCATCAAGCTGCGACGGTAAAGGACATGACCATATCAGTGCCAAATATTTATGCCGCAATGGATAACAGGTAGGCCAAATTTCAATCGCACATGATCGAAGTGGAAGGTAAGATTAATGACCAAACCATTATTATTCTGATTGACTCAGGAGCTAGTCATAGCTATATAGATCATAGGATGGTGGAAAAATTCCAATTGCCAAGAAGCAAGCTTGGAAAACCATGGTTATTACAGTTAGCTATAGGGACAAAGAGGAAAATTAATGAGATAGTTAAGGCATGTCCAATGGAGATGAATGGAATGCTCAGAAAATATGATTTGAATATTGTACCTTTGGGCTCTTATGATTGTCTCATTGGTATGGATTGGTTGGATGAGCATCATGTTGTCATGAATTGTTACAATAAGGTAATCACTTGTCTAGATGAGGAAGGAAAATTGAGAATAGTTCGAGGAATTCCAAAAGTTGTGGCCATCATAGAAATTTCAACTTTACAGTTGAAGAAAAGTTACAGAAAATGATGTCAAGTGTTTGCAACGCACATGGAAGAGGAACCTAAGGATAAAGTGTCGATGCAGAAGACTGCACAATTATGAAATAATTTGAGGATGTCTTTACAGAGATACTGTGATTGCCTCCAAAAAGAGATATTGACTTCTCTATTAATCTGGTATCGGGTGCAACACCTATATCTAAGACTCCTTATAGGATGAGTATGCCAGAGTTGAAGGAGTTGTGGATGCAACTTGAAGAAATTGTAAAGAAGGGGTATATACGCCCAAGTGTGTCACCTTGGGGTGCACCACTTTTATTCGTAAATAAGAAAGATAGTACAATGAGACTTTGTATCGATTATAGGCAATTGAATAAAGTGACATTCAAGAACATGTATCCCTTGCCAAGGATAGATGACCTGTTTGACCAGCTAAGAGGCACGAAGATATTCTCCAAAATAGATCTCAGATCTGGATATCACCAAGTGAGAATAAAGGAGGAAGACATTAGTAAGACAACCTTCAGAACCAGGTATGGTCATTACGAATTTACAGTGGTGCCTTTCAGGTTGTCAAATGCACCAGATGTTTGTAAGGCCTACCTTACAGAGCCTCATATAATAAACATGTTCTAATCTCCTACTGAAATTACTACAACTTAGTTTAGAATTTTCTTTCATGATTTTTCTATACTAGGGAAATAAAATAACAACATAATAAAAACATAACTTAATAAAATACATAGAATGCTTACCTCAACCTGTAGATTAATTGATTTAGTCCATTTTCTGCTTGTTGATGATCATGCCCAACTACTCAAACTGAATATTAACCTCCCAACAAATTAGGAACAACCTCTCTGGCTCCCTAGCTCCAGGAATCCTTGTGGTTTCCTGGCCCTCGAGCCCAAAATTCCTAGCAACATCAGTGCCCTGTGAGAGTTCAACAAAACAATTCTTCCAATTTCCTCCTCCTCCTCCATCTTTCAGAAATTCTCAACCCAAAAATAAAATGAGATCCTCTTCCAAGTCCTCCCCTTCTTCCTTATCCTCCTCTCTCAAATCCCCCTCATTAATTCCTCAACAACGTTATCCCCCCATTAATTCCCCAATAGCCTTATCCCCCCATTAATTACTTCACCCACTTTTTAATAATAAAATAATAAAAGACTCATTTAATATATTTAATAATTAATTAAATTCAAATTAAAAATTATAATAAAAATTAATCAATTTGGGTTGTTACATACACCCACCCTTCAAGAAACTTCGTCCCAAAGTTAGAGTAATTTACAATACAAGGGTAACGACACATGATTCATACATCCACATCAAATAAACAACATCATCAATTTAAAACACTTACACATACTAGTGTACATGTGCAAGGCATACATGTGTAGCTAGCACATACAAGACTCGTACATGTACTAATGAAAATGATTATCACACCTAAAGTAATTCTTGTATGCATTCAATCCAATCAACAAGACCATTCATTTCATAAAATATAGTAAACTATTTAAAATGTTCACGAAATTCCTCAATTACAATAATTTAGCACAAGCAACATTCACTTAGATAATTGTAGTTTAGTTAAGTAAATATAAATACACGCACACACACACACACACACACACACACACACACATATTTAAAAAAAAAAAGAGGAAATCAAGAAATTCTTCTATAAGGCGAAATCCCCACACACTCTCAACTACTTCTAGTCATCCTTTCTCCCTAACTTACTTCCATCTTCCATCCCTATCCTTCCTCTGCTGGACTATCTTGGAGCGTCAACTATATTGACCTAACTCCAAATAGAACACGTAAGCGAAAGTGTCAACTCTCTTGACCAAGATTCCCTAACAAGCAACTGACAATCATCATCACATGTCTAGGGGAGTACAGTGGCACTGTGTTGCTGGGAGTTTTTTCATCGTATATTCAGTTTTAGGCAATCTCACCACCTAAAAAAAAAAAAACTGCACTGGTCCACATATCATAGCAATGCATTTGAACCAACATAATTTCACACACAAAGATTCATACCATATTGTTTCTCAGTCGGTGTTCACGACATCAACCTTTTATCATCATTATTCTTTGGCTATTTCATAGCCTATTGACTTGCAGATTAGTCTGTAACACAAACCCATACATATCCATGCATTATCATCATGTAAATGCATTTAATCATATTCTCAATTTGGTATCCACGTACAAACAACTTAAATGCCAAAGTTTTCAAGTTAGAAATAGATTGCATAATATCCATCATAATTCAAATAATGATAAACATTCATAGAATTGACATTAATATAGGTCCATATGTCTTGAAATTTCAAGTGTATCATTAATAGTTTCATAGTCAATAGAAAATAAAAGGTGATTAGGCCTTAAGTAATTCTCGCTATCTAAGTCAAAAGGTGACATTACATACACCCACCCTTCAAAACAAAACTTCTTCCCAAAGTTATGGTCATTCTCAATATAAGGAAAAAATCATCACAACTTATATGTGTCGTCTATGATAGCAAACCCTATTCCATATTGGTCCCATTGTACCTTCACTGATTAAAACATGTTGAGGCTATTAATATATTGATTACAACTACCCCTATTTAGTAAGCACCTTACTATGGCTCGACTCTATTTTATTGTCACTTTAATTTAATTAATGATAAGACACACTTTTGTTATAGATTTATTCTTCCTAAGCTCCATATATGACCCCCATATATAAATTATAGTCTATTTGTTTGTTCACTAGTTAGAACCTTAGCTCATCATCAGTTCTCTAGTTAAGTGAATCTTATATTGAGTTCAATATAAACTTCCTTAAGTCATACATACAATCCCACCTTGGATACCTTGATAATTATAAACAATCATTACTAACTTTGATTATTATTCTAACTTGACAATACATTTGCCATCACTCATGAAATTGGCACACAACAATTTTCCATGTGTAGGAATAGAGACTAAATACCACTAATTGATTGTCATTTGATGTCGTCACTTCATAGTTTGGTCTTTGTCCTCAATCTTACTCTCTTCTTAAGTAATAAATTAGATCTGGACCAAGGAAATGCCATGTGTAGGATCCTCTTAGGAATGTTGAGATTGGTTACTTTAAACGATTCTAATAAGGTCTTGACATCCACTCGCATAGTGTCACTTGTCAATCATTAAAATTCAAGCTTATGCCTATGATTTCATTTGAAACTAGGTTCAATCCTAGCCTCCCATTTATTCACTAAGTTGATTACAACCTATAACGTATAATTACATAATATATGAATATGTGAATGTGTGTCAACAATTTTATTATTATTATTATTTTAAATCACTAGATTTATTAATGACATCATGTCAAACTTTTCTATACCAAAAAAAATGTGCAAGGTTGGATACCATGACTAAGAATGCTATTTTTCTCTATTTTTTTGTCATTTATCTCAATCTATGATACAAGTGTAAAAAAATAAAAGATAAAATTAAACCAATATTACCATAATCTACGAGTTCTTTGTATCAAACTCCAATTTGAACTTGATATTCAAATTGAACATTCCTTACTTACCATGCATGTGAACTTGTCAACATCATTATTGTGACTTACTTATATAATATGACCTCATTTTTATTAACTAAATAATCATCTTAACAATAAGACAAGTTTATATACTATTATTATTATTATTATTATTTATTTTATTTAAATAAATCTCATTTTAAAATAATATAAACTTTTCATATTATTAGAAAGCTTGTATTATTTTTAAGTAACCTTACTCTTTTTTTTTTAATTATCAAATGTTCCCTTATAGCATTATTTTATGCTCCACATATAATATGAATAAATATACATTTTCATTATTTTATAGTTTAATTTATGAATAGGAGATGAAGTGTAGATAATGATGATGTCATATATATACTCCATCTAAACTTATAGCATTATATTTTATGGCATATCATCACAACTCATACAATAGAGATATGATATTTGTTATTATCATTATTATACTTTTCCCTAGCATGTTTTTTTTTTATGATATGTAATTATTCAATAACTAAGTAGATAAACTATAGGCAAGTGAGTATGGAGTGAAATATATTAATGATGAAATAGTCTAATTTATAAGAGATAGTAAGAGTAGGAGGAAGTATGTTATATGTAAAATTAAATGAAAACTCTACAACATTTAACAAATGTCTCTTCACAATGTGAAAGTAACAACAATTAACTTATGAGATAAAATTTCATTTATTTACTATTTTCATCATTTTAATCTTACCGAATATATTTATTTATTTATTTATCTATTTTAAATTTAAATATATTTATCAAATTAAAATCACAAAAACATTCACAATCTACTAATATACATGATAATCTACTAGTATACATGATAAGTATGTAGAATTTAAATAGTC